>CAJDYZ010000070.1:0-42690 GCA_903986555.1 Heterotrigona itama
AAAAAAAAAAAAAAAAAAAAAAAAAAAAAAAAAAAAAAAACTGCCAAGTAAAAACATTTCTAACTTGTCACGTTTCTCTAAGACACGAAAATTGTCTATCGTGAAAATTTCTATTCTTTTTATTGAAACATCTCGCGTCTGATTACACGAAACAAACGCGTTTTAAAGGAAGTCCGTGTGAGATAGTTCAGGATAGTGCAAAGTGCAAGAGTTTCACGCCACGCGTGGAAATTCGTTGTTTCAGAAACCGATCGAGAACTACGAAGACGTCGATCTGTCGTTCTCCTATCGAAAGGCGGACTGCACCGGTCTCAGGTACGCATTCTCTCGCCCTTAGTGAGAATTCGTCAAACGAACGATCTCTTTCTCTCTCTCGTAGGCACATGGGAGCGTTCGCCATTCTGCGGAAGAACATGCGAGAGGCGAACGAGCTGTGCGAGGAACAACTGTTCAGCCCGCCCATCGAGCAACTAATCTCGTAATACGAAATATACTCTCATTCTCTCTCATTCTCGTTGGGACAGCGTTTTAGCAGCGTGCGACCGATGGAGTAAAAACAAGTTCGTTTCGTAAACTCGTTAAACAGTGGGAACAGCCGAAGGAAAAGCGCGCCCGGCGCAATTTTCTTCGGTGAGCCGTAGAAAATTACCGGCATCGCGTCGCGGCCGTTGCTTGCCGTGGCCATTTACTCTTACACGGGGAGGGGAAAACGACAACCGGCCAGAGAAATTACAGTAATTCCATCGCGTTGCAACTTCATCGGTTGCCAACTAATCTCGAAATCGCGACGCGATTCTTTCTTTCCTTTTCCTTTCATTCTTTTCTCTTTTTCTCCTCTTTTTTCTTTTCTTTTTCTTTTTGTTTTTCTAGAAGGAACAAGAGTTTCGACGCGGTGATTATAGAACAGTTGTGGTACCAGTGCTATTACGCCCTTGTCAAGCATTACAACTCGCCGGTTCTAATTGGATTCCTGAGCGTTGGGAACTTGCCGTACGTCATGGACTCGGTCGGTAAGCGTCGCCGAAAATACGAATCGAAAAAAGAAACACGATCCGTAGCAGTAGAGACAATTCGGTCCGATCTGGCGTTCGGTTCGCGACGTCTTTTTCTACTATTCCACGTGTCCCCGTTCGCTCGGTCGGGATGTCGTTAACCGAGCTGGAAATTGACATAAATTGTCGATAAAGTAGAAAGTGCGAGAGGAACAGGAGTTTTTTACTTCGTAAAAAAGAACGAGTCGCGCGAACGGTAGTGCTTTAATCTGCACTTTAATCCGGTTTTCCTATCAGATGAAAAATAAAGAGACAGAGACACGCTACCTGATCGTGTTCGATTTCTTTCGATGATCTCGCGCGGCAAAAAAAAAAAAAAAAAAAAAAAAGAAAAAGACAAACGAGCGTTCTTTTTTCGCGAATGTTGCCGGATGTATACGTTAATTTTCACGTTCAGGGAACCCAGACGACCCGCTTTTGAACCCGGACATGGCCTACCCTTTCACGAACGAAATGAGCCTGGACGAGCGTATCTGGAACATCCTTTACACAACGTGGACTAGGATATACTACAGGTACTGGCATTTACCTAGGGCTCAAGAGATCGTTAACAAGTGGATGCCTGACGTCTCGATCGAGGACATCGACAGAAACTTTAGCCTAGTGATACTGGGAAACAATCACGTATTCGGATATCCGAAACCACTGCTGCCAAACGTAATCGAGGTTCACAGTCTCCAGATCACGGAGAAAAGGGAGACCTTGCCCAAGGTATCGACAAGGAATTCCTCACTAAACTTCCCCATTAAAGTATAAAACGCGTACGATCGTGCTGGCTGGTAGACGAAGGCTTTCGGGCTGTTCCTTGATTCGAAATCTGATCTAACGGCCAGGCTCGCCGTGGTATTAATTTCGACGATATTAATCGAACGACGGATATCAGCAAGCAACGATATTGCGAAACTTAAATTCACCCAACGATTACAAGTATTATTCCTAGCGGGATGCGCGGCGTTATTTCGCGCAGAAGTACGGGTAGAACGGTATACCGCGAGCCAGGGAGAATGATTTCTCCGGGGGAAAATACGTAGCACTGTGTGGCAGGTAACCGGTATAGGGGAAAGTTTACCTACGGCTCGGCAACGCGACGCGAAAGTAAAGGTCATTGCTATTTACCGTCGCTCGTTTTGCCCTACGCGTGCTCGCTCCCTGCCAGGGAAAATATTTCTCGAAAGATACTTTCCAGCCTGCTCGGTATGTGAGTTCCCTCCGACGAGAGAAATCTCTAGATGCCTCGGCTTTCTTTCTTCGTACCGTACGCGATTCTTTCCATTCTCGGCGAATAAGCCTCGCTAGCCGCGCGACGCATCCATGAGAATGACCGTTCATCCACGTTTTTTTTCTAAAATATAGAAAATCGTTCCTCGAAACGCGCAATTGCCGTCACGCGAAACATCGAGATGCAAAACGTGATCGCTCGTCCACGTGCACCGGTGCAATTAATGCCTTCTACTCCGCGTGAGGCCGCGAATGTCGTTACATTGATCTAACATTTACGAATACAGCTCTGCGATAATAGCTGGGTATACGTAGACGAGGACGTTTCATTTTCTTGCTCTTACACCGGAGGAAGATTTAAAATTCAGTCAAAAGGGTCGACTAGTGTTTCCCTGCCTTTCGAAATTTTCAAAGCAACGCTGCTCGCGATACTGTTGAACTGTTTCGCCGTTCGTAATTCCTTCGATAATCGAAGATGAGATTCTGAAAAAGAATTAGCAGAACGATCGAAGTTGATCGGTCAGTTCAGCGGGGGTACATCCCGCCGACAATCGACATCGACGGAATTAAAATTAACTGCTCGACAGGACATTGAAGAATTCCTAGACAAGGCGGAGCACGGGGCGATCTATTTCTCCCTAGGCTCGAATCTGCAAACTCATCAGTTGCCAGTCGGCCCTTTGACCGCATTGTTGAACGCGCTTGGCTCGCTCCGGCAAAGAGTTCTGTGGAAACACACCGGAGACATGGCCATTCATCCAGCCAACATCAAATTTGTGAAGTGGGCACCGCAGAAAGCGATTCTCGGTAAGGCCAACCTCCGAAGGCCCTTCGTTTCCTCTCGGAGGATCCTTTGACCGAGACTTAGATTGACCGCTTCGGGATATGTTCGTTTTATGGCATCGCCTCTGGACGTCGTCGTTTCGCGTGCGCGCACAAGAATCGTGCGCCTATCCGAGCCGATGAGAACGCCCCGGGAAGTATTAACGCGACGGGGAAACAACGAGCGTGATTAATCGCGTCGTAACGAACGGATAATTTATGCCTCGGTCAAATTATTCCGGCTCTGATAAACCGATGAACAGAACGAGTTGTACTCGCTGGCTATTGCTATATAGTACTCTCTTTGATTCCCTCGCGCACACGAGACGCGAGACTTCTCTTTCGAGATCATTAGAGATTTTTTTTTTCCTTTATCTTTCTGTTCTCTCTTGCGCTTCTTCTTTTTCCTAACGCGTGATAAGAAACTTCTTACGTAATTGTCTACGGCGCTCGTAAGTACGTGTTTGTTCGTTAATTATCGTATTTTGCGTTTGATTTACATACACTACTCGTCGCCGACGGTCTGTTCGTTAAACAGGATTCAACTACGGCGAGCTGAGGCTCGGCGCAGATACTTAATGAAGTTGCTGCCGACTTTGCAGGTCCTTTCATTTGGAAGGGATGTTAATTTCCTCTGGTAACCAAGTGCTCTGTAACGACCTCGTCCATGCTCGTTTCTTTTTTTTTTTTTTTTTTTTTCTTTTAAATGATCGGACTCGCGCGCGATACAATTCCATCCGCATACCTTCTTCCCCTATCTTTCACACGATGTCAAGTTCAACTCGATCGATACGATTCTCCAATCGAAAGTCAAACACGCACGAACCTATAAATTACGAATAAACGACGAAAATTCGTACGTTTGGAAATTAATTCGAAGTAGGGAGAAGTATATTCGCGAATTCGTTGTTACGAAACGTTAATTGCCATTTTGTATTTTGTAAGCCCAGAGGGCACGATCGCGGAAAGATAAACGAGGATGTTCTATTGATTCGAGGGGAAGAGGACGATTCAGAGGATTCATAGCGAAGCGAAAAGATAATTCATGACACGGCGGAAAATTCTCCCGGGAAATTTTGACAAACAACTCCGCATCGTTGGCGGTAACGCCCGGACCCGATGCAAATGCAAGCAAGCGCAAACTTTCGTATACATTGATAGACAGGTTACGTTCGCCATCCCTCCCCCTAAATCCCACCTTGCTGTGTGTAGAAAGCGTATTAAGGGTAGGAATGCGAAATGTAACTGGTGCGCGCCATGCAAATAATGAGAATTTCAATTCAATTGCCTATTACGGTTCACCTAGTTCCAAAATCCAACACGTCGGATTTCAATGTAACTTTCCTGTAATACGTTTCCATCTTTTAATCGTCAACGACGTTTAATTAACCGTCGTGGTGACCATAATGATCGAACCACCGTGATAAAAAAAAAAAAAAAAAACAGTTCTTCAAGCACGCGTTGATATCCTGTCCTGACACTCGACAGGAGTTCTCCTTGTTTCTCGAATTTCAAATTCTCCGAGCTTTCGCATTTCCACGGTCTTAAATTTAATAAATCTCGCCATCGAAATTTTAAAACCGATTTCTTTATTTTACACTGTTCTACTAGTACATGCCAGTTGTTAAAACGTTATTCTTCGCTGCGTAAAATACGCGATTATCCGAAAAATTCGGCATATTCTTTTGTTTCTAAAACAAATAGTTCTCTCTGCTCTCTCGGGTAGGATCTCAAAACTTGAAAATAAATATCCGTAAGAGCGTTGCTTTATTTCCGCTCGATTCGGGATATATACGAACGTTACTTCTCTATATACAGCACACCCGAAAGTGATGGTCTACGTGATGCAAGGTGGATTGCAGTCGTTGCAAGAGGCGGTGCACTATTCTGTGCCGGTAGTGGCCATTCCCTTTTTCGGAGATCAACTTTTCAACGCGCGTAAAATTCGGGATGCTGGTATCGGACTCGCACTGAACATCGATACCGTCACCGAAGAATCCATCGTGCGAACCATCACCCAAGTCGTAGAAAATAAAACGTGAGTGTCTCGTTTATCGCAGAACGATTTTTTTCGAACGGGGGGATATTCAAACTCACTTTATAAATTTTTTAACAGAAACTTCGAGCATCGACGAAAATTTATAAAACTGATATATTATATTTACAGATACTATGACAATATTAAAGAGATGTCGGAAATTATAAAGGACGAACTGGTAAAGCCAATGGATCGTGCTATATGGAATGTGGAGCACGTGATCAAATTTTCTAAATCGAAACATTTACGTTACTACGGCCACGATATATCGTTGATAAATTACTATGGAACGATAGCGATCCTTGTCCTACCGTTAATTTTCATAATATACTGCGTTCATTTGCTATTGAATTATTTGAGAAGTAGAAAGGGATACAATTGCATGAAAGATAGAATTAAATTCTATGTAAAATCGAAATTTGAATAGTTACGATATATTTTGATAGAAGGAGATAATTGTAAATTCTCTACTATTAAATTTGATTTAATTATGATTAGCTACGACTAAATTTTGAAGTTAGTCATTAATTAGTTTAATATAATTGTTGCATATTATTGTCTGTTGGTGAAAGATTTGAAGAAATTTTTAAGATACCATCGATCACCAAGTACGAAAGCAGAATTATCATCTAACGAAAAGTTTAAACTGTTATTATCGACTGTTGAATAAGTGGAACCATCTGTTAGTCAATGATGGAACCAGTTGCTGGGAATCTGACGTCACAGCAAGACAAGCTAGAGTTGAAAATTTGAATATTTCCTAACCGTTAACGTCCCCTCTTGGGGTTTAAATTAATATATATACAATATACATTATATATAACAATAACATTATATATCCGTATTGATTCAATACTAAATAAATATATATCACGTATATGTCAATCACTCGACAAAATAAGAAAACTAATACATAAATACTTCTACTTTCATTAAAATAAATTAAACATTACCGTATCTCCATGAAAATATGTCAGACTATCGTTAACCATCGTGGCCTTCCCCTAATATTTCAAGGATTCTTCCACAATCTGTACAAAAGGAAAAAACAAAAGTTTCAAATAAATGTATAAAAGAAAGAAATTATATGAAAATAATCGAAGCAAAATGTCGTTTTATAGTATGACCTGTTCATATATTGTTAAAAAGACAATTAAAAAAAGAAAGATAATTTATATATGTTCAATTATAACATTGAGTAAAAACGTACGTTAAGTTAAATACAGGTAAAACGATGAAAATGATGAAACGATGATATTACACGTTTAATAAATGTTACGCGGAAAGATAACATCTTTACATTCCGATTTTCCGTAATGAACTATCCTTCTGCGCAACAGATTCGCGTCGCCAAATAATTTGGCAGGGTGGGGGTTCAAGCGTGCACGAATAGAATTCAATTAATTTCTTATGCCCTCTATGTATGCCTGCACGCGCTAAATTTTGAAATTTCATTTAGCCCTGTAATGAGACATTACTGTTATGATTTTATTAATAATGTTTAAAACAAATCTGAAATACGATTTTTTCTCGCAATTATTTTTATTTTTCTGACCATTAAATTATCATGAATGAAAGTAAAAAGAAATCTAATAGTTTTAAAAGTAAATCGAACGTTTATACTGCCCTTAAATTTATATCAAAAGGGCCTATCTACAAATTTTGCTTAAATCAAGCTATTAATGCCAAGTAAAAAAAATAGTTTATTTATGTAAATATATTATTATAAGGAAATCTTAATTACATTGAAATTGAAGATACAATAGTTTATGTTTCAGATATATATGAAATCAATGCCTAAGCGTTAAATACGCTATTTTTGATCAAATACGCTTACTTGAATTAATATGGCAGTGAATGCATTAAAATTGAAAAAACATTCAAATATAATATGTATGTAGTAACTTTCGCGTAAAATCATAGATAAGATATAGAATAGATATACTTCATATACCTCGTCTGTGTCATTGGATTTTTAGCGCACTCTATATTTAAAGAACAGTATATATCTCGTCTGTGACGACGCGCAAAGCATCGATGTAAGATAACTTCGTTCAAGAATATCGGTAAAATAGAAAGAGACAGTGCGATAGTAATAAATTCATTGCGGGGCACTCTGTAACGAAGATAGAAATACTGATTTCAGGTAGTAACAACTTAAAGCTGTCAGAGAAGTTTTGGCATTCCGTTAATTGTGAATAAGGCAACGATAATACAGTTTGTGATGTATCTATAAAACCAGTGGACGTAATTGTGATTACAACAGTATTGCTACAAAAACAAAAGTATTTGCTAAATATTAATATGTCTTCCCTCCAAAAGTCAATTTTGAAATCGAAACGACCACCGTCGGATGTCAATTTTGGAATTGGCTCTAGGTTAGTTTATTATGACTGCTAAAAATTGAAAATGTTAACTGAAATCTTAATTGATATTCTTATAAAAGCAATTCAGTAATGTTCTAATACGAATTTAATGGAAAATATTGAAGTTTACCGTTACTAAATATTTTAATTTTTAATAATCACCAGGGTTAGTAAGGCAAAAGATAAGAGAGATTACGAACCAGTTCAATGGATTCCGTATTTTGATCATTCCCAGGATGTGAAAATAGGAAATGACACATTTCATATTTATATTAAGGGTACAGAGGGTCCGACATTAGTATTGTTACATGGAGGTGGTTATAGTGCATTGACGTGGGCAGAATTTACTGTAGGTATTAATTATTAATTATATAAAATACAAAACAATTCCTATATTATATATGTTTCAGAAATCACTTATGACTATGGTAGTATGTAAAGTTATGGCAATTGACCTTAGAGGTCATGGAGATACCCAAACATCAAATGAAGAAGATTTATCTGCTGATACCTTGGCAGAGTGAGTATGACTTTTAAACAGTTATATATATAATATATAGTTGAGTTGTATATGTATATCACATTTTGATTGATTTATCTATTCCTTAGAGATGTTGCAGCAATAGTGAATGCAACAACAGAAAATAATCCTGTAATCCTAGTGGGTCATAGTATGGGTGGTGCAGTGGCTGTTAGAGCTGCACCATTAATCTCAAATTTATGTGGATTAGGAGTTATTGACGTTGTTGAAGGAACAGCTATGGATGCATTAGCATCTATGCAAAGCTTTCTAAGATCTCGACCATCTAGTTTTAGTTCTATCTCTCAAGCCATAGAGTGGTGGTTAGTATTTTTTAAACTAAAGAATATGAAATAATTACATTATTATATGTCTTTCGTATACTTTTGATTAGTAAATAAAACTATTCTACGTACATTTTTTCAGAAGAAACACATGCACATTTTTGACTGATTTCATACAAACTAATGTTACTTACTTTAACGTATCATATATTTATATTGTATAATCAAAAACGAGATTGTAGAAGAATGTCTCTAATTATTCATATTTTAGTGTACGAAGTGGCCAAATCCGTAACGTACAATCAGCCAAGGTGTCAGTTCCTGGACAAATAAAAAAGTTAGTACCTGAATGCACATATTCGTATATTATACATGCCTTTTTTAAATTGATTTTTCATGTTACACTTCGTATTGCTGTAGCATTGAAACTAATAAATTAGCCACTCACGATATCGGTTCGTTATCACAATCGACGTGCGAATGTAATTCAGGGATTACGATCCCACGAGAAGATATTATTCAAGAAGAAGAACCAGTAAATATGCCACCACCACCTGCCAGTAGTATCACTGCTACTAGAAAATATGTTTGGAGGATAGACCTATCCCGAACTGAACAACATTGGTTTGGATGGTTTAAGGATCTATCAACTGCATTCTTAAATGTACCAGTTCCAAAGGTGCTGTTGCTAGCTGGTGTTGATAGATTAGACAGACAACTCACTGTTGGTCAAATGCAAGGTATAATGTTGATATTAAACTTTTTTTGAATATTTATAAATATATTAAAACTATATCTTGATTTATTAGGTAAATTTCAAATGCAAGTATTACCAGCATGTGGACATGCGGTACATGAAGATGTTCCAGATAAAGTAGCAGAAGCAATTGCCACTTTTATGGTTAGACATAAATTTGCCGGATCTGCATCAGATTTTCCACGGTAATTTAATTTATAAACAGTTAGGAAGACATAATATGGAAGACATAATATAGGAAGACATATTATAATACATATGATATATTGTTTTTTTAATCAATTTCAGAACGTTTCCTGCTTGTTAGGAGTATACAAAATAGCAATCTTGTCAAGATTATAAAAAATTCAATGAATTAGTTAAAATGAGCATTTTATTTATTTAAAAAAGATATATATTCACAAAATATATGAGTACATGTATAAATAAAAACATTTTCTCGACAAGAAAAATAAATTTGTTTCAAATAAAAGATGTATTTGTTAAAAATAAATCTGAATATGTTTATACAAAAAACGTACGTATAAATATATAAAAATTGATGATAGTACGCGCAACGTATCAAATAGAGTACAAACATTATTTCCGTATCGTATTGAAATACGATTCTTAAATATGTATTTATAGATAAAAATAATTCTAATTTTATAATATAGTAACATTTACAAATTCAGTTTTTATTTAAAATTTTCAACTAAAATACTTCAATTTGCTTTCGAGATTTCGTATTTGAGCGTGTGTAGAATTTTAGCATTAATCAAATCCGAAACCAGTTAAATTTTTTAAAACAACGCATGGAACTCCAGCACGACCAGTACTTAAAGGTGCAACCTTAAAATATATTGTTTAGCAATATAAATATCTGTAAATATCCTTGTATGTATATATATATGTTCGATGTAAATTTACGCTTACTGGTTCCCATTCATTCAGATGTGGATCATACGCTTCGACAAGTGTAAGATATTGTTGACCATCATAACCTCCTACAGCCATAAGTCGATCACCAAGCACACAAACACCAACTGCATCTCTTGGCACACTCATTGGCGCTACCATAGTCCATGTATCTGTTTTAGGATCATATCTAATAATAATAACAGTTATGTATTAATTATTGATACTTCTACTTTTACTGTAATTAATTTAATGTGTATTCTTTAGATACATATACCTTTCAACACAATCAAATCTGCTAGCATTAGGATTGCTAGAAGGTGCATCATGACCACCTAATGCATAAAGACATCCGTTTACCACACCTACGCCCACACCACCTCGTCGTTTTGACATTGGAGCACACGGTATCCATTTATTCGTATGAGGATCATAACATTCTACTGTATTTAAACATGAACTTATATCCCTTCCACCCACAGCATATAATCTGAACAGATACATATAAAGTGTATAACATAATAGTACGATTGATTATATACTAGATCACTTAGAGACTTACTTATCATTCAGTACAGCAACACCAACTGTTGATCTTTGTATAGACATTGCAGAGACTGAACTCCACTGGCGTGTAGCTGGATCCCATCTTTCAACAGTATCAAGGAAACTCCAACCATCATGACCACCCACTGCATACAAAGGTCCACCTAATACAGCAACCCCTAATCCATGCCTATGAATATTCATAGGTGATAGTGTACTACAAGTTAAAGTCGAGAAATCGAAACATTCAACAGTATTTAATGTTTTCAATCCATCTCTTCCACCAGCAACTATTAATTTTCTATCAACAACAGCAGCACCAAATTGAAGTCTTTTACTATTCATCGTAGCAATAGATTTCCAAGCATTATCACGTAAAGAAAATGCATCTATAGAAGTAGCACCTGATAAAAACAATGATAAATTAATTAAATACCTATTTTGCTATTTATTTCCAGTCTGTTTACCTTTATTAGCATCCATTCCTCCAACAGCTAACATATGACCCACTGTGGCTTTCCTGGGTTTTGTACGTCCTGACTGAAGTAATGGTCTACGCTCAGGTAAAAGATGATATTTTAATGCTTCCATAACTAACTCCTGTGCTACTCTTTGATCTTTGAACATTTCATTACTTTCAATATTATCTGCTATAAACTGTATGGATATTATAAAATTTACTTACATCATTGCAGTAATCTATTTATTTCTTTAAACGTAGATACAAATATTTAACTTACTGCAGGAGACAATAAGGGCAATTTCACAAGACTTAATAACTTGCTTGCATCCTTTTTTCTATTTTCTGGATCATATTCCAGCCATGTCATCAGTGCCTAAAATATTAATATCAAAAATAATTAAGAGTAATGCTTGAAAGTTAAATTAAATTTTTTAACATTCTTCTTATATAAAATCTTACATGAAAAATAATTTCTTCTGAAGGAACATTCAGATCTTCAGATTCCAAAAGTTTGGCAACCTCGTTGGCAGACAGTAATAAAAATTCTTGATTTTTTGTAACTTCCATGAAATGTTTAGTCGTATATGCATTAGCATGTTCCAATAAATCTAAGCAACCTTGTGTATCTGCAAACATTCTTATCCCTAAACAATTACTTGGATGAAGTTGTTTTCTGAGAAATTGACAACAAGCTTTAACAACTGGATTTAGTTGCAACAAACACGCTGTTGCTAGAAGAGTTTCTACGCTGTCTTCCCTTAATTCTATGCAACCTATATTAAAAAACATAAAATTAAATTTTTTGATATGCACATTTATGTTCATACAAATTCTCTATTATTTTTTTTTTACAAAAATTATACCTGTATAACAGTAACAAACCAAAGTCCATAATGCGTCTCCATCTACACCCGTTAGTTCAACTTCATTTTGTGTGGATTCTCTCAAAGAACTAGTAAACATGGCAGCAAAATATTCTGAACTTGCACTAAGTACTAAACGATGTGCAGGGAAACGTTTTTTTCCTGAATCAAAAATAACACTGTAGATATATTTCTTTATTATTGAAATAATCACAAATCCTTTGTGTCAATACAGTATCAAATGACTCATTGCTGAAGAACAAACGTTACTTGAAAACAAAGGAAAGCATTACTTACCTGCAATTAATATGACATCTGTCAATTGTTGTTCATGTAAATATTGTTCCATAACTTTGAAACTATTTTCCGCATGTTTTGACACGCGAAAATTTTCATCTTGCGATACAGAAATACTGGATACCATGCTCGAGATACTGTGCTCACTAGCAGATCCTTCTTTGTTTGAGAACAGAAATTCAAATTCGACTTTGTTCGATCCCGTTCCGGTATGGCTCATTCTTGACATTTTTGTGGAAAAAAGTATCAATAATTATTTTTTCGCGAACACCACGTTTAATTTCCTTAAGGCACTTATTTCGCAAAAGTACTTTAACTTTCATGCAGTCGACGCTTTCTCGTGCACTCAAGCTTAACAATAACAGATCGCCACGCTTTACCTTGACAGTTCGAAATGTAAAACTGGATGTAAACAATGAATCGGTTTAGGTACGGTCAGTGACCAGCTCTGTTCGTTTCTTGGGTCAGTGCACTCCACTTACCAGAGTTCTGTGTGAGATGAATTGAAACAAAAAAATCAATAATACCATAAAACTATTCATGGTAAAACGAATGTAATGAAACTATACAGTCATATCTCTCGTGTATAAATGAAATCATATTTGTCCTCTTACAGGATGAAGACAACTTGAAAACGACAGTATCTTTTTCATAAGGAAAGGTATATTAAAAAATATGTTAACAGTTTATAAATTAAACAATTTATTAGCTTTTGAATTTGGTGATATCACTGAAGAAAATGATTCAGATAGTTGTTTTAGGTTATAAACTTTCATTATTTTACCATTATATACAGCAATATTTGAAAGTATACATCGTGTTTTGTATGACTCATTGATAATGTAAATAATTTCACATTATTCATTTCTAGCTAAAATATCATAGGGAAAAATAAAGAAAGATATCAAATGTTCAAAAAATTACAATTTTATTGTATTCCATAGTATGTTATAAATATATCTCATTGATTGTATATATAACATATAACCTATGTTCTTTTATTGTGCTTTTCGTTCATCTTAAATAAAATTTTTAAATTTTTCATAAAAATGTAAATTATATGGAAGTATTGATATATTATGTACAATGTATATTGTACATATAAAATGATAGAATACATAAAATTACACATAATGCATATATATGACGAATTTAAAATTCATATTAACATTCTGTTTAACATTGTTATTTTGTTCAATAATTTTTTTCCATTTACGATCGCTATAAAATTGATTTCTATTCATTTAATCTTTTTAAAATTCGTGTATATATAAAACTGCATCACTTGTTTCACTGACTTTGGTTGGTTATAAATGTGGTTAGGTATGTAAATGCTGTTTGACAAGTGTGTTTACATGTATTACAAAATTGTTCATCAAAAACAATATTTTATAATTATTTCTGGTACATTAATACTTTATGTACATAAATAATGAACGTCATTGTTGTTAATAGTAACATCTTGTTTCTAAATGCTAATTGTATTTAATATTTCATTTTATACTAATAGAGAAAAAAATGAATGATGTTTTTTATTATTAATAATATAATAATAAATTCATCATTAGTTATCCTTCTTGATATACTATATGAATACCTTAATGAAATATCAAAATGGCAACACTATTGCGGTATTTAAAATAACCAAAAATAAAAAATACACAGAAATTTTTTCAAAAAATAACTTACACGATAAAATTGTTATCATAATACCGCGTATCTGCCATGGAGCCATAACATTTATCTAACACATTATTATTCTTTAACGCACTATATACAGATTGCTCCTCCACAAGCTTGTTCCGATTTTGTTGAAAATTCCGTATTTGATCCTGCGAATGACCCGTAAAAGGGCCTTTTCCGACAACAACAAAAGCGATCTAAAAGTTCCGATAAATCACTATTCTCAGAATCATCTCTATAAAGGCCACTAGATGCTTCGTCTGTACATGCCGCAATAAAAGTTTGTAGATCATTTTTCGGGAAGCCATCGCGATAATAAATTTTAATCGTGTCATAAGCGTCCATTATCACAGAAATAAATAAACTTAAAACCACATATATATACAATGAAATAAATGTATATAAATATATTCTAGAGTACCACCATAACATCGGTGACTTAATGGACGTTGCCGAAAATGTGGCAAACATGTCATCTCCGTTAATAAGAGCAAAGAGACATTCGGAAGTTGTAGCGAGTGATCTAAATTTCATGTGGTATGGGCCTAAAATTAACCAGCCACAAAAAGTGAAACCAGCATAAATAAGGATTGCACATATTAAAAATCGTGCTACCTTAGGGGCGGCCTTTTTCAATGTTAAAATAACAACATTATACGTTTTAAAGAAACCAAGGTATCGTAATACACCAAACCACACAAGTAAATTCCCTGTACCAAGAAATATGCTGCACACATTCCAATGATCACTACCAAATTGTTTCCGCTCGATTTGCTCTTTTATACCCGAACCAATAATAATTAAGAGATCATTCACGATAATCATGACATACCACAAATTTAAAAATTCTAATCTTCCATCAAGGCTTAACGGTTTCCCATATGCCTTTTTGAAGAAATTCATAGTTTCAAATTTTAATAATTGTGCTCTGTATATGGCTCTTGAGCATAACATAAGAGATATAGTACAAATTAAAATTACAAGTAAATTTAATAGAGTTCTTAAGGCTGATTCAATACGATTATCTGTTACATAACGTGTATCGCCTTTGCATTGTAATCTCTTTGGTTCGGCATCTAACGAAAGTAACATTTGTCCATCGAAATCACGATTATCAAAATTAATTTTAATATTGAACTGGTAACAATCCGGTGGTGTCATAGGTCCGGCAGCTTTCAAATTAACCGTTTTTAAAGCAAATTTTAAATGAGCTCTAACAAGAGCTGAAAAATTAACATTAATATTTTGTTTAGCCAACACGAGCTTTAATGTATTAAATTCATTATGAACTTGATGAGTAATATTTATGCAAGTTTCTACAATTTCTTTATCAAAAACATAACTTTCATTAAAACCAAATATAATACCTTCCTTATATTGATACAAGCATAAAAGAACTGGACCAACTGAATTATCTTCTCCAGTATACGAATACGATCCAATTGCATTACTAAGATTATAATAGCCATCTAAAGCGTAATCAACTGTACTATAGAAATCATCTCGTTTATAAATTGCTAAAGGCCCTGTTACTGGTGGATAAACTGGCACCTGAAAGTAAAAATGATCAAATGCACGATATAACTAGTTTTTATATTTACTAATATATACTAGTATACCAACACTAGCTACTTATGTGTGAAAAATTTAAAACAATATTTTGAGTAATATGTTACCTCTAAAGAACTATCCCATCCTCTGAGAAAAAGGTGTGAGAAAGCAATTCGATTATCCCAAGTATAATTTACATGTATATAGTTGTTATGTGCAAATAAACATAATTGTATAGTGACCAACAAAATTTTAATGACTTGTACACTAAATTTATATGGAAAACGTCGCTTTGCTTGCCATTTTTCAATAGGGTTCATAAAGAAGAATTTCAATTTTCGACGCATTTTTTCCTCAGTAAACATTGTCATATTACAAATAGGCTGATCTGTTGGAGTTGATAGATGATGACTGTAAAATAAACAATGTTTTTAATATTGTTAGATATTACAGATACTCTACTTTATAATTTATAATGGATTCTATTAATATTAATTGCACATTCAACTTCTGTGTTTCAACATAACTGACTTTTTGAAACTGTGACACCAATCACTTATGACACCAATATTTTTTGTTCAGGTACAAAGAATATGAAAAGACACCAGAGTTTATTAGCATATTCCAAAGATTTAATTATTCATAAAATACATATTTGAAAAGAAATAATTCTCAGGTATTTCATAACTTTTTTTTTATCTAAAGCACTTTTAACGTGGCTTTTTATTTTGTTTGTAACAATGAACATGATTAGAAAACGTAACAATGAATATGATTAGAAAACGTAGCAATGAACGTGATTAGAAAAGAAGATCAAATTTCATTACTGGATCTAGCAAATCTAAAATAATTTTTCAAAAAGACACCTCTAACCTGCTGACAATGAGACATCATGCAATAACTTATCGGGGAGATATGCAACCAAGAGCAATGTCTAGTAAATGGTATATATACCAGTTAACAAAGAAAAAACAAAGAAACAACAAAGAAAGAATTGATCAGTGAAAGAAGTAGTGAACGAAACTTAAATAATGATCACGATGGACGTATTCAGAAATAGTAAGATAAAACCTTACAAACCTTGGACTGATTGTATTTTCATTAAGCAATTCATTCTCGCCAGCGTGATCGTCTTCGCTGTCGGGTCCATTGCTCCAGGAATCATTTTTTAAAATATTACCCTTGGAATCCTCTTTTACATTTCTCTTTCTCCGTTCTGGCATTTTTGCTGTTTTTCTTGTATCGTTTTGCGACACGACAATCAAACTCAAATTTCTGAGCCAAAAGTAATTTATCCCGCGGAATTGTCGTCCCAGTTGCCGACGGACGATGAAAGGACGAGTTGTTCACATACGTTGATCTATGCAGCAACACGAGCAAGATTATTACATGACATGAGCTTGTTTCACGGAATCGTGTTTGACGTAATATAGGGAAAATAACACTTGTAACGTACTGATTTGTAATTCGCAAATGATTGTAATAATTCCACGTTGCTAACAGCGGCCATCGCAGGCCACCCAATTCACGTACCCAGCTTGACTGATCAGCGCGCTACTCCGGCCATTCGTGAAACCAGCTGGTCCGAAAGTGGGGATAAGTAGTAGGGAGGGCGCTAATTGTTCAACGATAAAACGAGTGTTCATCACAAATATTCGACGTCACGCTTTTTTTTTTTAATTTATCCGCGCCAATACGTCGGTTTTATCGGGTACAAAAGCGAAGCTACGTGGAAGAAGAGAAACTGCGTCGATGGAATGTCTTCAAGGTTTGGACGTGTTTATCGATAATTCGTTTTAATTGTATCAGGAGTTGAAATTTATATAACTTAGCCTATCGTGCTCTATCTATCATGCATCTATTCAGAAGCCATCTGACAATGAGAAATCGCGTGCGAGAATTGTATCATGAATATTTGTATATTAATGTGTGCAAATGTAAGAGGAAACCAGCTGTTGGTGCAAATTAGCTACAGTTTGATCGTATCATATTGAATCTAGGTGCGCGAGAGTGGAATGCCGAGCAGACATTTTCCCGCGTTTCCATTTGTTGGTTAATAACAATGGCGGAGCCAAGGAGGAACGATACGATGGCCACAAAGGCTGAGAAAACAAGGATATATCAGGAAGAGAGGAACCACAGGTGATATTCGTCGATATGCAAAGGTGAGTGAATAATAATGCCACTCTCTTTTTATTTTGCGTTATTCGCTCGAGTAGAACAAAATCGACGAATAAAATTTTCGGGTGCCGACAAAGTATTATCCGAAAGCGTGGTCAGCCAATCAAGAACTTAAAGCGATCAATTATCGAGACACACGAGTGGGAAAAGAGGGAAAAGAGGGTATCGGTTGGAAGGATAGCACGCGGACGGTCCGCGTGCAGTGATCGAATGACAAGGGGGTGGTGCGCGCGTTTCACCGTTCGAGGATCGGCGCGCGTTGTAGGCGCACCTTCTGCGCCAGCGTATCAGGCTTCTCGCAATACACACGAGTGGTGCGTCCTGCCGCGCGCGCCAAGTGCCTACGAGAGGAAACGCAGCGACGGAGGCGAGCTAAGCTCGGCTTTCCTCGACCGACCGTAGGCGCAGTCTCTCATCGTCAGTCCTCTCTTCTCGTCGTCCTCAGCTTCGAGAGAGAGCACGTTTTCGGAGTCAGATCTACCTTGTTGGAGTGTGTCCAGCTCGTAACAACCCTTAGCTGCCCTCGGTCGTTGACCCGATACATCGGCCCGTTCTCTCGCTGTTCTTTCTCACGCGATCCTTCACCGTGCTGTGTGCAGTGTGATCTCTCGTGATCTCTCTCAAGAAGTGCTTCGCTTTGCAATCGGGGTGCAATCGGTATCGTCACGCACGATTCCCGGCGAGAATAAACAACACACAGCGTGTATTGCCTGTGCGTATATACGTGGTTTCCCCGTTTTGCCCCTATTGGTCATTGTCATCTCGTTGTACGTCCCACCATCCCGTTGCGCTTCGTTGCTCTCACGCATACGTACGCCGCTGACTCGAGTCGCACCGTGCGACTGTCCACGAGACGAGTGTACACGAGAGAAGCGTCAGAAGCATGGGGGATCAGCAGCAAACGAACCAGCAGCAACAGGAAGCCGTGCCAAGCGTGGTGGAGCTGAACGTGGGCGGTGTATTTTACACCACCGCTCTCACCACCCTCACCCGGGAGAGCGATTCTCATTTGGCCGCTTTGTTTTCCGGGAAAACATCAGTGGAGAAGGATGCCAAGGGCAAGTACTTCCTGGATCGTGACGGGGTTCTCTTTCGTTATGTTCTCGATTTCCTGCGCAATCAGGCACTCGTCTTGCCGGAAGGGTTCCGAGAGAAGGAGAGATTAAAGCAGGAAGCGAATTTTTACGGTCTACCTGGCTTGGAACGTGCCATTTTGGAGAACGGCAAGTCTTCCGGTTCCTTGACCTCCGCCGGAAAGAAAGCATCCGGCCACATAACCGTCGGCTATCGCGGCAGCTTCGCGTTCGGTCGCGAAGGCCTGGCCGATGTAAAGTTTCGCAAGCTGTCGAGGATCCTCGTATGCGGTCGCGTGACTCTTTGCAGGGACGTATTTGGCGAGACATTGAACGAGAGCCGCGACCCGGACCACGGCTCCACCGACCGTTATACCTCTAGATTCTTTTTAAAGCACAGCTCTATCGAGCAAGCTTTCGACATGCTTCAAGAGCAAGGTTTCAAGCTGGCTGGTAGCTGCGGTTCCGGCACGGCTGGCAGCAATTCGGAACAACTGAAGCCCGGAGTGGATTCCGAAGAGAATCGTTGGAATCACTACAACGAGTTTGTCTTTGTCCGCGAGTAAATCAGCATACTTCCTGGTTCTTCCTTGATCTGAATTAGCTGAACGGCTAAACGAGCAGGTTGTTGGGAATAATCGACGCGACGCGATCGACAGAGATCATGTTCCAGCAACGAAGTGGAATTCTTCGATTCTATTTTTTTCTTTTTCCTTTTCTTTCGTCGGCGACGAAGACACAGAGAGGAGTCGGTGTTTCCCGAAGACATTCCTCTCTGAACTGAGATCGCAACTGGTAGAGTAAAGAGTAGATGAACTTTTTTCGTCGTTTGCACGACCATTGTGCATGTACTATTCAGACTCATCGAGCTACATTAGATCGATAACGTCACAACTTCCTTTTTCAAATATTCCTCGCTCTTCGTTCCTTCCACGGAGCGGAAGGACTTTAAAGAAAAAAGAGCCACCACAACAGGTTCAACAATCATTGTTTGGGTGGGACTGCAAATGGCGTGTAGATCATTGTTGAAATTGTCAGGCTCGCCTCTACACGTGTACTTTAACGTGGCGTTGAACGTCGGTCGAAGTACTCCAGGGATGAAACAAAGCCGAGTTTACCTTGCTTAATTCTTGCGGTAATTGGCGGCAGTGCAGAGAGCGAAAAAAACTTGGAAGACGACGGAGGGAGTAACGTTAGATCGTCGGGTTTTTACAAATTTGTTTCGCCAATTTGTTGACTTACTGAAGAAGAGTCTGAAAACATTATTGACCAACGGAGAACAAAGGCACTCGCTATAACGATGGAACACTCGCTGGACGATAAGAGAAATCAATATTTGATCGCAAGATTCGGAGAAAGTTTAAACGAAAGTCCCCTCGTCCTTTCTTTTCCGTTTCTTTCTCAAGATTCGTAAACATATTCACCACGTATCTACAGCCCATTTATACATCGCACTTAACCGTTCATCTCGCTGGATGCTACATTATCCCTGGTCGAATCGAAAAAGTTTCGCCTTGAAAAATACGACTTAAAGTTTGGTATTGATGATCCAGAGATTCGTTGGAAATATTCTCCCCGCTTTTCTACGTCAGCCGAGAAGAAGCCGTCGGAACGTTTCGAAGAACGTAACGAGATGCAACGGACTCGACGTGTTTTCCATCGATCTTCCCATCGATACGCATTGCAAAAAAGGAAATGGCCAAAGGAGATCTTTAACGAGACCACTTTCACGTTTTTACAGCGTGAAACAATCGATAACCCGATATGTTTGATATTGAAATTGTTTTAAAACGAGTAGTCGAAGTAATCGAAGGATCTGAACTCGAAGGATTAACAAGGATGCAACGCCCGACGTTTCTCTATTAAATGATATACGATAACGAAATCATCTCTACTCGATGTGTACGATCATCTCCTCGACGAATTGGAAAGGGAACAGGCAAGGATCAGGATTCGAACAAGATTCAGCTTCAAACAACGCTGGTCGACTGTTCGAGGTTGAACTTGATATTGGACAGTTTGCATGTGTGCACTGGAACGAGTCTCGTGTGTACGTATCGTGTAACGTAAATTGTATGTACGTACAAGCCGACCTAACCGACGTGTTAAACATATGTCGAGCGGCTGGAATAGCGTGTACGTCGAACGTCTCTCTTAAATGATTCTTTGTTAGACTCTCGTTAGAGATTACACGCTATTGATCTTCGTGGTTTCGCGTACATGGAACTGTGCGGTGCAAATAACGTAGGGGAGTACGTTCGCTTTCGACGTTGATCGTGTCGCGTGTAGTATGCATCAGGCCTGTTTCTTATGAATTTCTGACGTTAGGCAGAAATAGTTGTCAAATCTCACTTGATACGGTGGAATCAGTAGTTATTTCCTGACCGTCTAGAGAAAAATTCGATTGGATTCTTTTCGCCCGGGCTGGAAACCATTGAGCGTCCTAAATGATTCGATTAATTCGCAGCACGTACACCTGGGGACGATAAAACTTTCGAATGGAACGAGCCGGCATTCGCGTATTTACCGGCGGGAAAACGACCGAGACGAAACCGCTGTCAGCGACCGTGCGACGGACAAACGAGACTTGGATTTTTCGTGAGTTTTCCCTGCTCCTTCGTGGAAACGAGTGAAAGTAGAAGACGAAATAAGCGACCAAATCAAGCCTGTGTTCTATCAAGGAACGGCCATCTTAGACATGTTTCGCTGATATTTCGGAAAGTATTTGTGTTATATAAACCACGATTCAATCCTGTCATGTTCCTCGTGTCGGAATCGTGTTTTTTGTATCGTTAGAAAATTCCTCGAAAAACGTGAAAGAAACGTCGTCGATACACGCGATTTCACATCTCAAATTTGTACTAAGATTTTTCTTGAAACACTTACCCCTTGAAGGTATTCGTTGGCAACATAAATGTTCTTGAATGTATGAGAAATTCTTTCGCAAATATTCACCAGTAGCCACATACGTTATTTTTTCCACAGAAAAATAAGAATTATCTTTTTTCGATTCTTATTCTTTTCTTTCTTAAAACGTGGGGCATTCTATGCTCTGTCAGCAGTAAACAACTCTCGCAAATAGATTGCTTGTTTCATCAAAGCTCGGCAATTTTTCAAGGTAAACAACCGTGGTCGTATCAAGCTTGAGCAAAATGCTTCCGCCCGAGAAAAAAAAAAAAAAGAAAAAGAAAAAACATTTAAATATATGTATCTAGATTCAACGCGAGTCCGTAGATCTGTCGATCTGTCTCACTGTGTTCCTCCGTTTCCTACTTTTAAAGTGAACGCGGTCGAGTCGAATTGATACGGTTTCCGCGCGATCATTTTCCCCCTGGCGAGCACAATCTTATCGTCGGCTTACGCGAGCGTAGATTCCTTTCTTCCGGCACACTAGTTCTTATTAGATTCCGAATAGAATTATTCACGACGTCGCGTTACGTTTGGCCGCGACCGCAGATACGAGTATCGACGAACGTTCGTGCACGAGCGACTTGCAAAACAGTGTGAAATTTGAATATCGCCAAGTCGAGTCGGCTATCGTCAGCTATCGTTCGAAAAACGATACGAGGAAAATGTACGAATCGACGAGATGTGGCGCGTCTGTTCAATTTGTTGTTAAACGTACAAAAACGCACGCGATACAAGATGCAAACAACATGCACAACAAGACGGAGCCAAAGTGAAATTTAAAGGATAAAACGGATTTTTTCCCTAGTTCCTTCTCTTAGTAGAAATTCTTGAAGAGCTTGCGTAAATATCCACAGTCTGTTTAGACCGAAATGTTCCATTCGTGACACTTAGAAACGTTCGTTCGGATGGACTTTCATTTTCGCGGCGTGTCTGTATACACGTAATACCGAGTCGATCGCTCGATTTCGAATAACATTCTTTTTCCCTCGACTCTCCGCGACTTGGTCTAGTATCCCGTCTTAGATACCGCGAGACACCAGCTACGTGCAACGGAGACGCGAGCCGGTTGGTTTCACAGGCGAGCTTTTCATCCGGAACATTGAAATTCGGCAAGAGACGAGCAGAGCCGACCATTTGTCCTCTGACGATTGTACGGTTCATTGGTAACATGGCGTATCAAAGGATGCAAAAGCCATGGACGATCGAGGCAGGAATTTGCTAGAATTCGACAAGTAACCGTAACGTCGACGACGTAAGGCAATTTTGGCCTCGAGTCGCTTTGCACGAGTGTAAAATGTCAGTTATACACTGTTAAAGGCTGTCGTCAACGTCTACGGGGATCGATGAAATGGTACGCGTGCATCGAACATGCTTTGTTTCAGATGTCGCGGGATTCGTCTTCCTAGGATTCGCCTTTTGTATCTTAATTTCGCTCGACACACGAGAAACGTTCACGCGATGGATACATATATTTGTCTGTGTACGTACCTATGTACGTTTAGGTGCGCCGGAGCAATCGAATGTGGCATTGGATCGAGTGGGGAAATACGTTCAAAATTTGGCATATCATTGTCAAACATCGACTTTCGATTCCGATTTATTGTAGAGAATCAATAGTGGGCTTTTTTTATTGGATACTTTGTACTCTTTCCAAGACCAAACGTCTCTCGGATCGCGGAAAACGTTCCTTTTTGTCAATTATCGACGATAGAGAGCAACGCTCGGTTTCCGATTTTTCTCCAAGAAAGACACGACGCATTTCCCCGAAATTAGGATCACTTTTACCGTGCGAAAAGATCAACTGCCTGTCGTAATATTCCGAATCCTATTAGAAATATTTAGAGGCGATGTTTGAAGCGACGTAGAATCTATTAAAAAAAAAAGGAAAAAAGGTACAAAGTGGAGCTTGAGATAGGTCAATGGTCAGATTCGCTACGCAGAGAATTCCACGAATCCACGCAAATCCAGTTGGCCACATTCCCAATCCTGGTGTACCTGGCGTTTCGTGTCGAGATAGGCTCGAAGGAATCTTCGATTCCTCGAGTATCTCTCTCGTTGGTATCGGTTACTTTGGGTATCTCGCTCGAGGTATCCGTATCTTCCATTCTAGGGATAGAAGTCGTTGCGATCGAGCGCGATCTTGGAAAAATCGGTGAGAAATTCACCGTGAAACATAGGGGAGGGGAGGGGGGAGAGGGGAAGTAATTTATCGATTAGAAACAGCGTACCGCGCGGTTCCGTTCGCCGTGAAAGGAAACGAGTCTCGAACGAACGAACGAACGAACGACTGACTTAACAATCATCACGAGGTGGGCATCGAATCGGTAGCGCGTGTTCGTTCGAGAACGTCTGTCCCCTTTATCCGATGGATATTGATTCAGCGAACGGGGATCGCGACGAGTTGCGTGCATCTTGAACGAACAAACGCGTTAAAACGCGAAAACGCTCGCACGGTCGGGGCACGTGACCAGAATTCTCACTCGAATCCATCGAATTGCATTATATCCGCTTGGATTTCTCCTCGGAGGAATCCACTGATCAAACTTCGTCCTCGCGCGCAGAGTACTTCGAGACGGGAATCTTCAATCACCCGGTGCCGCGTTGCACGATCGCTGTCGATCGTTGAAAGCTTGTAACATGTAGATTTATGGCTTATCACATGGAAACGGTGATCTCCGGGGATAGA
The DNA here is from genome assembly GCA_903986555.1 of Heterotrigona itama. Taxonomy (NCBI): domain Eukaryota; kingdom Metazoa; phylum Arthropoda; class Insecta; order Hymenoptera; family Apidae; genus Heterotrigona; species Heterotrigona itama. The sequence goes on from CAJDYZ010000070.1 coordinate 24,208, forward strand.
GCTGGAAGGTTAGAAGTATCGAAATTGAAAAAAAAAAAAAAACGCTCTCGCACACTTCCTCCGTTTCAGGCCCTCATTGATCTTCTCTTTCCATCCCGTGTCGACGTGTCTACGCGCGACGCATGAAAAATTAAAGAGCCCGCGGATTTTCAGATTTTAACGGCACGGAAGATTCGGAAATTCGTGCTTTTCCGCGCCCCCCCCCCTCGCACACACACTAACTACTATCGTGTGTTCGCGCCGATGCGAGACTTTACTTTCGCCACGCGTTTGTTCGTTGAAAACAGAACGCGGTCTTTGAAAGGTGTGTTTAGGTAGTGTGTAAAATGAAAAACAGCCACGCTGTTGACGATACCGAATCATTGTACATGTATATATACATAAGCCGACAGAAGAAAAATAAAAGAATAATACGACGACAGAGTGGAATTACTTTCCCTCGGGATTTGTCTCCCTTCCTCTCATCCGTTTTTTTCTTTTATTTTCTTCTCTTCTCTTCCTCACTTTTTGCTTTTCGAGGATTGAATGCGAGTCGGATCGTGAGACACGATGCCTATATTACTTCCATATATTTCTCATCGTAAAGCAATTTGCAAGTAGATGACGAGGGTGCTCTCGATTTAGTTCAATTTATTTTCATTTCAATTACTTCTGGAAACTCGTAACCTTATTTGCGATCGTCTGCCGTTCGAGAAAGATCTTTTGCAACGTTTCGTGCGTTTATCGAATTCATTGAGACGTACGATCAAATGCTTTTTCGATTCGAGTAACGAAAATTTTATTCTGGTTTCGATAAGTGGCGCTGTGAACGTTGCTTCTGTCGCGTATGAACATTCGTATTATTGGAACGAATAATCTAAAGTCACGTTCCAATTTCGTAATAATACACGCTTCTGAATGACGTTGTGTAGGTGCGAAGCGATCAATATCTCTTCAGAAACGGTTACAGCTTAATTAAAGAACGATAAAACTAACACCGTAGTACGATCTGTTCTTATTACGCGAAATGAAGACAATTTCAATGCAAGGGACCGTGATATTAATTTCTAAAAGGATGCAGTTTAGAAGCTTCTATTATAATTGCAAATTCTGGAATTGCCCGGGGGGAGGAGGGAGGGCGGTCTCGAGCATATCTTAGAACTTTCTCCGTGTTATCTGACTCCCTTATTATCCTAGCTTTTCGTTATTAGTCTGTGCATCGAGTTACTAATTTCTAAAATTTGCCCCAATCAGTCGTTTTGCCCACTGGAGAACCCTCGCCGCACGATATTTACACGTTCGAACAATCACGTGTGAACAAAAAGCATCGAATTATCTCTGGGTATCTAATGAAACGTGTCCAACGGACATTCCCGCGAAGTTTCGACCGCTTGAATTCAATTTGAATTCGAAATTCAAATCGGCGATAAGGTATACACGAGTCTATTTTCTCGATATGTTAACAAGTGGTGCTTTTGCCACGAACAGACACCCCTCTCCCCCGGGGTGATAATTTTTGATTGTCTTGACAGGAACGGGCATTACGGCGGTAATGGTGACACGTAGCCTAACGCTTTCGAAGGGGTTGCCAGGGGTGGAGCAGTTCTCGCGACGAGGAGGAAGTTGCTCGTGGAAGTGGAGATGGAGATTGCACATTAACAAACGTCACCTGAAGCTGTCGGATGTAAACTCGATTGGCACGTCTGAATGAGAGGCGGTGTATAGTGGTCGGGTGTGTGTGTGTGTGTGTGTGTGTGGGAAGGGGAGGAGGGGAGGGAGGGATAGACTTTCTGAAACCGTTGCTACGAACTACGGAGAAAACAATCTGTTGCTTAGTTTCCATTCATAAGTGTCGCACCGGCGGCGATACTGGAATAAATATCATCGACACGGAATGATACGGAAGCCAGGGTCCTTTACAACGGTCATTAGCGTCGTATTGTATTTGCACGAACCCCCGAGCCTGGGATATTTCCGTTTTACAATCGAGCCCGGTTACGATCTCGAGATTGCAACTAGTTGCGTTAAACAAAAGCTTGATTCATTCACGGCCACGCGTGCTGAACTGTTTAATAAGGTTCGCCGCCTACCCCCGTTCTTTTACGGACGATTCGGCAAATTGTTTTTCAGCCTGTACGTTTCTCTCTGTTCTCTCTGTTTCTCTTCGGCTCTGCTGCCTGTTCACTCGTAATCGGAGTATATACTTTGACGAGTGAAATAACGAACGTTCATCAGTGGATGAACAATTAAATTATCCACGGAAGATCCATTTGGTGCGACGAAGTGCGAATGCGAGTTAAATAGAAACCGAAGGGAAGAGAAGGGAAGGGAACCGAGAGGATCGATTTTCTGGACGAATTTAGCTGGAAATTTACACGGATTAATTCACCATGAAGGGAAAGGGCAACATTTAAGCTGCGGATTTTCCGCGTGCTCGCTGGGAATTGTGCACGTAAAGCTGTAGGCTTGCAATCCCTGGCGGCCACGGATCCTATAAAATTTATAGGCGCAATATCTTCGACGCCTACGGCGAACAAGATTTTATATCGATATGACGCATAGCCGAAATTACCAATTTCGTAAAAAGTAGTAGTAGTAGCCGAACGTCGCTTAAATAACGGCGGGGGACTAAATAAATCCTCGTGAAAAGCGAACGCAGTTTCCCGCAGAAGCTCGTCGGAGGTCGTGCGAGCGGTATATTTGCCGAACGTATTGACACGATCGGTCAATATTTTGCTAAACCGTCAATTAAGCAATATTTTATCAACGATCTGCAAGGTGCTCGCACGCTGCAAGCTTTCTCCACGCAAACCTACGCCCGACCTTAGCTTTCGCTGCATAGCGAAATATTCGAAATTCCATTTCTCCGGGCATCCTCCTCCTCCTCCCTGCCCGTTTCATTACCTCGAATTTCCTTGGTCGACTCTCTATATTATCCTCGTGGCATCCCCGATGCCAGCTGAGCATCGATCGAATCGGATAATTATAACGACGCGGTTACTACCTGCGGTTTTAACGACGATCACGACGCGAGAACGAGAATTCCCGTATCATTTCGATACACGATACACGAAACAGCCGTGGTCGCGTGTAATTACGTCGATGATCGTCGTCCTTCGACGTAGGCCGCACGTGCGTGAAGTAGGTCCGCGTGAAGTAGCTCGAATCGGCCAATCGATTCGGAAACGTCAATTGCCGCGTCTGTGCGTAAAGTACGTGTCTCGCAACGCAACGGTGGCCCATTTGTTTGAGCAAACACGTTTCAGCTCTTCTCGTTCGTACCTCTTCGGTAAGAGAATTCGAGCGAGAATGGCGAGGATGTTTCGCTTTGGACAGGAAATTATCGACGTCGAAGCACACTGTCCGAAGTCTCTGGAATTATTACTTCCCGTCTTTTTACGTGAAACGTATTAAATAAAACGTAATGAAATTTAATGAAACCTTTCTCCTGTTTGTGCTCGCGCTTTCAAACAGTATAACACGTCCCATTGATCCGCAGAGTTTATTGTTTCGTTTAATTGGAAAGATATTTACTTTCGTCGATTCTGAAAGCTGGCCGTGTTGTTCGTTACGTTTAACATTCAGTTGCGCGTTCGCCCGGAGAAAGGGGTCAGCTTTTAATCAAAATTTCTTAACGAAGAACAGACCGAGCATTCTTTGATATTCGCAATTTAATATCGAGTAATAACGAGCTAAACAACGTTATTCTAAATGTTACGAAAAATTAATCAATGCCTGCAAAAGCTTGCGAATGCCCTCGATATATTATATATATATATATATATATATATATAAAATACGAAAATAAAGGTGAATCTGAAATGACACGAATTTCTATCGAGTGAATATTTTTATCTGAAAAAGAAGGTCGCGATTCAACAAGTTACTGGAAACCGTTTTTCCTCATGAATGCTCCGCAAGTCGGCATTCGCAGAGAGATTGGCGGCGAGAGTGGCCACCGTGATAAATTACTTTTACAATAATTACGTTTCGTACTGATCACCAACGCTTCGTTAACGCGTGCAACGAAAAAATTCGACGAGCGTCAGTCGAGCTCTCGCGCGCCGAGTGACTGACAGTTCTCTTTCCATTTTATATATTTCCATTTTATCTTTCTCTTTCTCTCTTTTTTCCCTTTTTTTTTTTTTTTTTTTTGGTCAAAGAGAAATCGCCTCCGATTTTAACGTCGTTTGACACGGGACAAAGGTGTTCGTTGAGAAACGAAGGCCGTAGGGAACGAAGCGTGTGCACGAACCTGCAGAAAAGAACGGCGAACAGTGGCGTTGACGTGTATTGTCGCAAAGGTAATTGTGTTTCGGTTTGCTGGATCCGTCTGGTTCGATGGTTCGAATCAGACTGAATGTTCGTTGAGTTTGATCAATAAAAGTAGCGCGCAGGCGTTCTCCGTCGGCTGGTACGTGAAAGCCTGCGAGTCCTTGCCCCTGTATCTGTGTCTGATCAGGAACGGATAAATGATAAAGAAGAGGATGGATCGCCAGGTGGACGATGGTGATGTTCCAGGCAGAGAAGGGAAAAATAGTAGCGTGTAAATCTCTATTTGGAGTCTATGTTCCGACGATTACGCGAACGATAATGTCCTTTAAAGTTCGTTAATATTGTACGATCTTTTCTTCGATTCACATCCTTTTATTATTTCTCTTCTCTTCCTTCTTCCGGTCGACCCAATTTCGACGAAAGAAATGGCTCGTTTTGTCCCCTCATCCATTTTATTTCTCTCTTGTTTACATTCCTGTGGTTAACAACTCGGCCGCGATATCACAGCCGGTAATATAGTCCACAGGCTTTTATTAATTTCTCCAATGGAAATTCAATTTTCTCATCTCTCGTTATCTCTGCTGCCGCGAAGGATTGCCGCGTGTAGTTTTTGTTTTCCAAAGAGATCGTTCCCCGTGATCACCACACATTTTCGTTCCTTTTAACTACGCTTTTTAAGGCCTTTCGCCGTTTATTCGAGACGCGAGAAAATTCGAGAGAAAAATACTCGCGGCTCTTAACGCTGCCTTAAAGTGACCTTCTGGAAGTTAATTTATCACTGGAAATAGCCCCCAGGTTCCCGCCATTTGCGTTACCTCTATAAGGTTCAACGCGAGAAATTTCTTTCTCTTTTCTTCCTTCTCGTATTTTTTTTTTTTTTTTATTATTTAATATATAAGACATTTTAATAGAATTGCCCGCTGTAGCGTGGAGCGTCAATCGTGTAAAATTTGTAACGGAAGCCGCATACCGAAGTCGAATGCCGAAGGGGTACTCTCGTTAGAATTCTCGCAGAGGACGCGATAAATTCCACTTCGGTGTAACAGTATTTAGAACGTCAAATCTTCCGGCAAGATTGCAATTCTGCTTGCCGCTGGTCACCCCCGCAATTTTCCAACGTCCTATTTTTTTTCCCTCCTTTCCTTCTACTCTTGTAAATATTTCATCGTTCCTAGCTGTGAGTTTCAAAATCATTAAAGCTGCACATCCAGCGCTGTTGTCGTCGAAGAAATGTCGCGGAAAAAATGTCAAGTTTGCCGACTGTCTTTACAGTGTGCTTTCTCGTGTAACGAAAAAAAAAAAAAAACCGGGTCGTAAACATTCTGTTCGCGTAACGCGAGAAAAAAGGAAATTGACACGAAGCACGTTGAATCGAGTATTACGTTCGTTCAATAAAAATCGGAATATCGACGATTAGTTTTCGACGATTCGTTTCGAACTGTCGTCTAAAACTGACTACATCGATCGCCGGCGCGACGAAGTCATCCGAAGCAGATAATCAGATTTAATTATTGTCGAGTAGCTTGGCCCAGGTAAATTAACCCTTTCGCAGTCCGCTCCGCCGCGGCACCGTCACTGGGGACCCGACGCCACCAAATGGATGCCGGCTATAATCGGCGTTAAGAGCGAAAGGATTAACAATCGTACCTGTAGCCGAATTTTTGTAACAAAGCCAAGGAATTATTTTTCATTCTAATAATTTCTCATCGTACAAGAAATATCGTTCCACTCAATTGAATAAATATAAATTCGGCGCTGGTAACGAGAGGGTCGGAATTTCTCGTTGATCGATACACTTCTGTCAGAATCGATTATTACTCGTTGACTGTTTGAATTTATTTGATGGAGATGGATTCCCTCGTGGGAGGGAAAAGGCGCGAGTCCAGTGTAATAGCTGGTAATTTATTGTTACGTAACCCGTTTTATGGCGAGTCACGCGCGATACGATCGGTTGGAAAAGGTTGTATCGCGATACAACACCGGTGTAACAGCGATGTCGGCCGGCTAACACAATGGAACAACAAAACGCGCCCGATCTATCTTTCGCGCTGGCCTTTGAATAAACGATATTTTTGGCGACACGATTTAAACGCGGCGGTCCCCGCTTTTCAGATCCGTGCTCGATCGCTCGGTTCAATCTCGTGTTATTTACCCTTTCCCCGGCGTGTTGACTTTTCCTGTAATCCCGCGCTCTGTTGAACCGGCGTTGGAAGAAGAAGAGGCGTCCCGTTCGATCACGTGCCACGCCGCACGAGCCGGAGTTTCCACGGGAGATTTTCTGACCCGGAAAAAGCCTTCGGCCCACTCGTCTGCCCCCGCGAATATCCAACTTTTATTAAAAATTCTCATCCTCCGTTATGCCATGAAATTACACGGCCGTCGTGCACGATCCGCGGCACGCGGGACGTGTTGGTGGAAATTAGAGGGATCACGGCTAGGAAAATAATCAGCGACATTGCACGAGGATTTTCGCTCGTTGAAAGTTAAACGGAACTTCCCTAATTGCTCCAGGCGTTTACGATCTACGATCTGTTCTCCCTTCCTCGCTCCCCGTGTTCGCCGCACTTCGGCGGCAAGATTGATTCGTTAAGTTTCTGTTTGACAGGGTGGATAAGTTTTGATATATTGGCCCGTCTTCCGTCTGGTATGGAGAGCGCGCGAGAGTCAGTCACTTTGCCGAGTAACGAGTTAAGTTGTCGTCGAGTCTCGAATTTGCTCGCGCGATTTAACGCCGTTTACGTTTTCTTCGATCCTCGTCGTTTGTCCATCCAACGACTTAATTAATTATTTTCAAGGTGGGAACGATCGAAGGAAACGAATTGGAAAACGAGGTTTCACCTATCGTCACGTCGTATCTACGTTTGAGTAATTCTATCAGTCTGCCTTTAATGGACAATGCAATTTTCTGGTTAAGAAAAGATTCGATATGTTGCCGATCTCGTTCGAAGTGTTAATTGTACTGATTGGCACGTGATAAAGTAAATCGTAACTGGCCAAGTCATGTTTACGGCGCGTAGCAAATTCGCATGCCGAATTTTCCCGAAAGTTGAATCAAATGAAGCGCGTCGATTTCGCTTCGATCAGCGAAAGTTAGCGGATGTTCGGTGGTTTGTACCTCTCGGCGGTGGCACGTGGTGGGCGTGCAAACGGGGAGGATCCCCTAAATGAATAATAAACGTGGTACGTTCCGTTTCAGAGTAAAAACGTTTCCAGTGTAGCCAAAGATCGGGCAAAGTGCTCCGGTGGAATGAGCAAAACCTCGTGACTTCGTTCTGATCGATTTTCGCAGCCATTATCCCCATTTAGATGTGCTTCGACGTTCCGCTTAAAATTCTGACCCCCTTTTGTCCATTTGCGTCTAGAGCCGGTCCTTGAACTATACTTAATGGCCCACACAGCTCTGCTTCTGCACGATCTATCCAGCCCTACGATTCTATCTTTTGTCTAACGACTCACGCGAGAACACTTTTTTCCGCGAAAAAATAAAGTTCCTCTGCCGATTTAATGCCTGATTTAATCAGCTTGCTTAAGACGGACTTAATGGTCTCCCAGAAATTAATGATAAGATTTCGAACGAATTTCTTACCTCTGCGTCTCGAGGTTGAACGTAAAAGGGAAAATGCAGGATTAAGTGAAAATGCGAGCCAATGCGAAAGGAACAAGTCGAAGTAGTTTCGATTATTTATGCCGAGCATGCTGAAGGGTAAGCGTTCCTTTCGCCCGAGTTATCCTCATTTTGTTTAAAAGACCGAAAGTGCTTTCGGTAAAATTAATTTGCAAACGGAGAAAGAACGCGCGGGCGAATGAAATTTTTAATCCACCCGCCTCTGTCCTCTGTGTGGAGTGTGTGCTGCTGAGCTCGCGTGCTTTCTCAGCCGTGTGTGTACACTTTTCAAAGTGCAAACCATTCTCTTCGTTTTCGTAGCATGTCCCAGTGCCTTCGGGCCTGTATAAATAAAGAAGCATCCGCAGAGCGAGATTGATGCGAAATTCATTTTTGACCCGTTCCTTATTATCATGCCCGTGCACGACCTCACGAAAATATGTGTGCCCAGCGTGAACTACATTCCCTCTTTTTTTTTTTCTTGACACTTTTTGTTTTCCAACATCCTCCGGAGAATATAAACGCAGGATGTGCATGTGAAATTAACGCACACCCCCTAATTCCTTTCACGTTCAAAGGTTCGTTGTAGTTTTGTTTGCATTTACGATATTGACGCGTTAACCGTATTAACTGTATGTAGACTCGAGTCGACACGGACTTTTATATTTTATCTTTGCTAGTTTAGCGAGATTTCTCTTGAAATCGCATAAAATCGTTGATGTGATCACGTACCTGTATAAAAAAAATTCCGCGAGATTAGCGGAACATAACATCAGATTTTCGTTCGTTGCAATTCGATGATGCACCACGCGGCGTGACTTTGTTTGTATTGCTTCGTCCGTATTTAATTATTTGGATGTCAGTTAACGTGACTCAATGGTAAGCTTCTTCGGTGTATTTTAGCCAAACGATCAAGAAAATTAATTCATTTGCCTGGCGTTGGTGAATCGCGGACAGAAGACGAAGCTTCAGCGGCATCCACATCGTCGATGCACCATCGGGCAAATACTTTAAATAAACGGCTGGCAGTTTGTTGCATAAAGTTGTTTCATGGTGAATGTCATTCTATATTTAACGAAGCGGAGGTCGACGAGAGAAAAGGGTCAAGCGGCGTCGTCTTTTTTTAACCAGGTTTAACCTGGTGAATGGAGCAGCCTCCTTTCACGTTTTATGTTGAGCAGACGCGAGTCGCGTTCTTCCTGTTTTTATTCCTGTTGGAATTTCGAGAAAACGACGTTCGCCTCTAGCGTGCACGGTATTCTCCATAAAAGTAGCTGTTTCAAGCGACTTGCCGGATATTCTCGCTTCGGTGAACGTTCTTCCTGTTCGAGTATCTCTAGGAAGCTGGATCAGATTCTCTTCGTTGTTTCTTTCTTTTCTCTCTCTCTCGTTCTTCCTCTTTTCGCCGTCGACCGGTGACCGAAGCCCGGGAAAAGGAAAAACGCCAGTCCCCTTTAAAACGAGAAAGTGTCGTCGCCATCCATCGACGAGGCGAAAAACTTTTAACCTTGCGCGAGACGCTCTGTCTCTGTGTTCGTCGGCTTGAAGCGGACGTTACAGAAACCACGTGTTAAACTCGCGAGAGGGAGAGTCAGCCGGCGGAATCCTTGAAACATACGTTGAGAACCCGACTAACCTTGCGTTATTTGTGTCCTCGTTGTTGGCCTCTGTTGTTCGTGAAAAAGAACAAAAAAAAAAAAAAAAAAAAAAGAGAGAGAAGTCGAAAAAAGAGAAGAAGAAGGGAGAAACGGAAAAAGATAATACAGGCTTCGCTTGGGAGGGTGGTTTTTTGTACAACGGTGGCGATGATTCGCGGTTTTCTTTCTTTCTTTCTTTTTTTTTTTTTTTTTTTTTTACCGTGCATCTCGTCTTTCTGTCTTTTGCACGACAGTGACGAAAAAAAAACGGAACAAACGCGTGGCTTTACGACCATTAAGAAATTGTTCGCGGCGACCTACATTATTCGATACTCTCTGACTGTCGTACAACTGTCTATGAGACGAAGTCGATATAGTCGGCAATAGAAATTCGATCGTAAAGATTGCACGTTCGATCGATTTCATTTCGAGGCTTTCGCGCGCGCGAATTGACGAACCAAGGCAAGAGTGTCGCTGATAATTCATTGAGAACGCGGACGTTGGAAAGTGCGAGTCGGTGAATCGACTATAAAAGAATCGAGATCGACGTCGAGTCTCATTGAAACCAAAGTGTCACGGTAGATCGGTCAGAATCACTCGGAATTTTTCAGCGTCACGTTCAAACTCCGTTGCTCTCCTTTGTCTCCGTTATTTACGCCGAAGCAGTTTCAACTGCTCGGAATGGCCCGCCCTCGCAATTAAAATAGAGATTGTGCTCCCGATGGTCGGATAAAGTTTCGAACGGAAAAGGCAGCGCAGTTGGCGGATTTGGTTGCCCCCTCCGCGTGAAACGGAGCACGTTAAACGAAAAAGAGGGTTATTAAAGTGAATTGCATGTTCGGAAAGAACTCACGACGTACGGCCATTCAACGAGTAACGATAGCTTCGGGTTTCATTATCGAAAGTAATTCAGGATCGTTAAACAGTATCCCGTTTGCAAGGAGAAACGTTGCGTTGTACGGAAGTTTCGCGTGTCGGGGAACGGTTGAAGCCGAGCAGCCGAGCAGCCGAGCAGCCGAGCGTTCGGGAAACATTTGTCTTTCATTAATCAAGATCCAGTTTCGTGTTCAAACGATCTAAATAATTTTCAAATACACCCTGTCCAGAGCGTTGAAGATGGATCGCGAGATTTTTATCGATCGATGCTAACGTCGAAGGAATGAAATTTTTTCCCCTCAACTTCCCGGCGAACGTTTTTAAACAATGTTTTACAACTATGCGGCGTAATTTAAATTTCAATCTCCACGCCAGATAAGATTGACGTTGCTCGTGCATCGAGGAGAGCCAACAACGACGCGCTATGGAGTTTTAAAATCCATGCAAGGCCCGAGGTAAATCGAACGTCAAATAAAACCACGATAATATATATATATATATATATAGGAAATAATTCGCCGACTTGGAAGAGTTATTCGTGCCTATTTCGGGAACGTAATGCGATGATGGATTACTCTCCGCTCGCTAGTTCCGATAATGCGTCATAATTCGTTTCGCCGGGACTGCGAGGCAGCTCCTGCCCCGTTGCGAACCAATATCTCTCGTCTGGGAAAGTATCCGAATGCGTGCGGAACTTGAAACGAAGTTGAAGTGGGTGGCAGGAGAGAGATTGAATGCTCATCGATTTCCGATCAAACGGAGATCGAGTAGATCCATAGAGATATCAGAAATATCGGGCTGTCTCTAGCAGAGAGCGAGAGGAGCAGGCGAAGGGCAATCTCGTAATGGGGTCACAGTTTCATCGACGTCTCTTTCCTTTCGATTCGCTCGATCCGACGCTTCGTTCATCGGCTCTCTCTCTCTCTCTCTCTCTCTCTCTCTCTCTGTCTACTTAATATATTCTCCTTCCAGACTATTCCAGCCTCTTTGATCGTCTTTCGGTAATCAGCGCCACTTCAGATTGGCTAGCTGCAGGCGATTTATTTTTCGACTCGATATTACGAGCTCGCTCGCCTAAGAGCCGCAGACCGACCACCACCAGTTTTCAGCCGGAGTATTTCCAACTTCCATTATTCTTCTTGCCTCTGCCGAGCGACCACTTTCCTTTGCTTCCCATCCGTCCATCGGTCCATCCGCTTCGGATTATTATTTATCGTTCGACGAAAGGAATCCATAGATATTGCTCGTGTCGTGTCTGTGAGATACCAACCTCGGACGAAGATCGATCTATCGTCTCGCTTTCTTCGTTTCGCGAAGACTCTACAACCAGCCCTTTTGTAAATCACTCATCTCGTTAACTCTTGTTCCCTTCTTTCGTGCACGGCTTGCTTACAAACGCCGTTCGCCATGTTTAAATAGAGGGGTTTTTCCTACCTGGATCGTTGTCGATCACGCGTCTTCATTCTGAAACATTGGCTGACGGTAATTTGCATGAAGGAGCACCGTATTGCAAGAAGCAGATTTTACCAGGGAACAGATAGTTTGCGTATTCAAGAAAGTTTCATCTCGCGCCCATATTGTTGTTACCTCGAGCTTTAATGAAATGAAAGTCTACAGCGCGACGTTAATTAGACCCGTTAATGCTCACTTGTTCATACTCTGCTATTATTACAGATTTGTATTTCTCGCGTATCTGGCTTCTAGTTTCCATCGCTGAACGTGAACGTATTTCACTGGAATAAGAAAATGCAGGTGAGCGGATAAATTTCTTCCCGAGAGATGAATTTTTATTTCAATGCTCTTTTCTCTCGATATTGCTAAATATCCTCTCGATGTATACCGATATTTATCGGCTCGTGTAATTTTCCGGTTTTGAATTATTAATCGAATTCGTATTATACCGCGGTCGACGATCTGTCTATAATAGTATTTCGCGTGGGCGAAATTTTGTAAAATTTCAGTCGCGATACAGCTTGATCGCGAAATTCAGCTAATTGGCTTGTACGCTTAGTCCACATAATCGATATCTTGGTTACAACAGCCTGTATCAAAACGCGCGGAGATAATTTATGATCATTGATCTCCAATCGACGCATCAATCTCTGGTTTTCAGGTATCAATTGTCAAGAGCGTACAGATTCGGCCGTTCAAACGCAGACTACATCAGGCGAGATTAATCTATTCGATCGAGATAATATTTCTGGAAATTATCGGATAATGTCGCGATGATGGTATCACTGGGCAAAATATTTTTCTAGAAATTTCGAATTTTTATCGAAATGTTTCGCGCGTGTAACAAACAGTGTCAACAGCCCAAGTCAAGTTAATTAATTAAATTTTCTTCGATCGTCTGTTTTCTTCTCCGTCGTTCCAACTAATTACAAAATTGCAGATTGTAGAGACGATAAAATTCGAGTGGCTTTGCTCGACGCGCGAGGCTCGTTTTTATCATCAAAGTGATGATTCATTTCCCTCTCCGTAATCTCGAGTCTCGCTTTATCTCCCGCGCAATTACTACCTGTATTTCATCAATACTTTCTACCTTCTTCGTTGCGATAATATTTAAGAATCAGATCGACCGTTTGTTCTTCACCCCGAATTATTCGATCTGCTCATTCGCGCAACTGTGCTGAAGCGCAATCAACGACCTTTAATATTCAAATGAAATTTCCAGGATTCAGTGTGCGCGAATCAACGAATAAATAATACCGAATCCCGATGAATATCTATCGGTCACGTAGAAACTGTGACGTTTCTCGCGGAATGTTCGGATAAGCGGCCCAATAAATCCTTTGAGATTTATGGAAGCACATCGTGCGCAGTCAGACCTTTCGACGATCGTCAACGTCCAAAGGTTGCAAAGCAGAAGACAGAGTGTCACGAATGTTGTCGCAAAATGATAGAATCAGTATTGCATTACATGCTCTTTACGCGTACAGTTGGCAAAATAAAGTATCACGTATTTTTGAGAAATGTTTCGGCAGTTTTGCACGAGTATCGTGTGATAACACCAACGATAACGATGACAGTTAATGTTAATGACTGTTAATGATAGGTTGCAGAGACTCCGGACACTTGGAGAAAGAGCATAAGTGTGGCTAGCGATAGATCGATAGTCTGAATTTGAACGTGAAAGATAAGAAAAAGGTCAGACGCTGGAAGGATAACGTTTGATTGAGGAATGTGAATAGGTCAAGGTTGCTACACAGATATTATAAGACGTAAATTTTTGCGATCCATCAGCTGACAGAAGCATCACAATTCTTATCGTATCTAATAAGACATGCGTATAAATATCTCGCAAATTAACAAACACTGTCTGCCACGCGAATCGTTCGATTGTTTCCGAATTATTTATTCCCAATCCCTCTTTGGTGCTTCTGGAATAGAAAGTAGAATTCTTCTCGAATTCTTTTCTTCATCGTTGAAATCCTTTCTCTTGAATACTTTTCTATTGCTCTGTCTGTCTGTCTCTCTCTCTCTCTCTATTGCTACAATTACTTTTCGATATCCTATTTTCTTGTTGTTCCGTGTAAGACTCGTCTTGCTATTCTCTGCCTTTCTCAGTCCACGAGAAGTAGAAGGATCGTCTTCGAATATGGAAATTTTTTCAAGATCCAATTTCATGGTAGAGTGTATCGCGATCTCGGGGGTTGACGAGCCACTTTCTATCATTTTCGACGATTTTTTGTCCACGAAAGAGAACACTCGGAACGATCCGCAACGAGCAAAGTAGTAATTGAGCCAGGAAGAGTTTCGGCGAAAGTGATCACCAGTGACTGCTGAGTGAACACCGTTCACAGCCAAGTGGTTGACCAAAGGGTAGTTTGATAGTACAGGGTAGATTCAAACAGCCCAATGCTCGCAGGAATCGGCTGCATTGGAATTAATTAGACTCTATTGTGAGGAAGTCGGGTGTAAGCCAGCTTCTGATATGAATCCCAATGGGATTGCCTTATGCTTGACACTAGGAATGGCTAGTTGAACCATTCTCATCTATGAAGAATGAATATCTGCAAACGTTGTTACTTCCGTTTCCGTTCTCAAAAGAAAAAGAAACAGAAAATACCAAGTGCTTTGCATTTTGCTTAAAATAACAGAAAATTGCAGCTGCCTTTAAAATGTTGAAAAATTTTGAAACCACGTATTAGAATGTGGAAATTCTGGAACTCCCTGGCGTGTACAAATTTGTTTCCAGGTTTGCTGCATGCCAGAAAAAAAAAAAAGAAAAAAACGAATATTGCACGCGTGCGTGTGATCGTGATTCGCGGATCGTCGCGTGATTCGTCACTTTAATTCAGAACTTTGTTGCTTTGTTGGAGAATACATTACGCAAGTTAGCCAGGCAATAGAGTACTCGACGACTCGTGGTCCTCCGGTTTTATTTGCCCGTGTTCTGTTTCGCGTGTGTTTGCTGAGTAACCACGAAATTTCTCGGTTCGTTTCGTAGACACTAGAACAATTTCGTATATGGACGGAAACGTGGTCGACCGGTTAGGCATGGAATCATGGTGCAATAAGTATTTCAGAGTTGTGCCACGCGGTCCTTGAAACCACTCGAGTGCACCAGAAACAAGGGAAAAGACTAAAAGACATAAAAGGAGAGAGGGAGAGAGAGAGAGAGAGAGAGAGAAGAGAGAAACCTGATTTCCGTGGCATAGAGCCCGGGAGCAAGTGTTACGTGAAATAATGCAAAAGGCGGCTTTCTTTACATTTTACATGGATGAACACGACCACCTGCAGGCAGCGTTCTCTCGCATTGGCCGCGTTTGCACCCGAGAGGCTAAGAAATGAATGGCTGTGTGACAGGAGTCGTAAAGTACGAGCGCCAGTATTTTTACCAGGTCGATAGAATCGGCAACGAGTTAACCTGCAATAATGAGGAGAAACGAAAGTCATAACTCGGCAATAACTCTCAGCTCTCTAACGAACGATTCGACAAGATTATTCCATAGAGCCATCGGGCTCTAATCGATCACTATCGTTTTTGTGATTTTATGGTAACGCGGACAGAGGCTGAAATCCTTTCAAAGTATAGCATATCATGCCAATAGATCGCGCCGTTGTTGTTTACGCTTGACCCATAACTTCGCCGCGAAATCGGTATTTCGATAATTTTATCTGTGATACAACTGGAACAACGAGATCTGTAATTACGATCTCGTTTATTGGACCGTCGTTATTCGCGCGTTTGCAGAAAATCGCGAACCGTCGAAACTTATACGTACGTAATACGCGAGGACGCACGTTAGTTTATTTATCGCTAGTGGTCATTTGAATCATCGTTCTTCTCGACGTTTTAATTTACAAAACTGGCGCAACTTCGACCGAAGGCTATCGCGCCAGGGAATCGCGTAGAAAAGATTTCAAGGTTTCTTATCCACCTTCCTCGATGCCTCGTGTAATTGGATCGCTTGATCCTCAGGTCTTTACCGTCAGGATTATTCGCCTGTCTCACGCACGTGACGCGATTCATCTAGATTCCCGAAATCGAGAGGCACACGCCTCTCTTTGGAACGGTAAGGGTAAATAGATAACGTCTAATCCTTTAGTCGTCAGCGCCGAATAAATCCAGCAGAAGCTATCGTGCTGCTATCAACTTCGAACATTAACGCTAGTGCTCGTTCTTTCGTTCTAGTCCCGGCTGATTATCTCTCACACTTCACTTCTAAACAATGAGCCGCTCGCCTCCGTATCGCGCACACCTCTAGACCAGTATCCTTGAACTTTGCGCTCCACGTCATTCAGAAGCTTCGGCAAGGGCCATTTGCGTGCTTCTCGCTAATTGCCGGTGCAAGGCGACGTATTTTAAGGAACGTAAACGTACGACGTATCTAGAAAACGCCGGGCTCACCATCTCGAGGACGAGTTCTTCACGTTTTCTTCTCTCTTTTTATCGCGTGTGTCTTCCCGTTCCCGACAGCGACGATTTCGTCGCTTCCGGCGTACCTCGTCCTCCTTTTCCGTCTTCGTCTCAACTTCGTTCTTTCTTCTCTCTCTCTCTCTCTCTCTCTCGGTGTCTGTTCCTTTTCTTCTCAGGTTCCATTATCATCGGCCAACCTCGATGAAAAAGCTCGGTTTTCGATGAACTTTCTCTCAGAACTCCCTCCGAGATTATCGGCGCTGACAAAGTGACACCCTCGCCGTGAAATTCTAGCTGACCGCTTCACCGATCATCCGTTCGGTTGTCTCTCTCTCTCTTTCGCGATACACTCACAGTGCCATTAGCACGACACACCTCTCGTTTCCTCGATTCACCGTCATCCCTCTCATGTTTGACCTTAAGCCGCGATCGTCTCCGCGGAGCAGGAGAATTAGGGTAACTAGGAAGTGGATCGAACGGCGCAACTTTAAATGAAATTAGAATTGATTCTGCTGCTGCTGGTGCTGCTCCGTCGGAGTAATTAAGTCGTCGGCAGCTACGGCAGTTGTACAAGTTCAAATTCACTCCCCCTAACCAAACATCCAGGCTTTCGTTCTTTTTCGGTTTCATTTTAACATGTGTTTATTATCTCCTCGACTTTCGTAAAGTGAAACGTACTCTAAGAGAATGCTCGCATGTACGAGGGTAGTTTTTTTTTTTTTTTAATATCAAAACATAAGAAAAAACTAATTTTATTAATTTCAAATTAAATTCAAACATGACTTTTCTGTTTTGAAAGTTATCTCTTTGAAATGTCGACCGCAAATTAATAAAAAAAAAAGGTATGGATTTATTTTAGTAGGAAATGATTTTACCGCATACCTTTCAATTTTAAATAATGTCGAAATACAGGGCTTCAGTGAAACGCAAATTGAGCGAAAAAACGGTCGACTGTTGGTAGATTAAACCACGTCGACTCTCGAACGAAGAGAGTTGCTCTTACGCGTGTATTCTCTATGCTGTCTTTCACAATTCTCTGCAATTCTCTCGAACGAAAATATCGAAGAGATGCGTGAGTTTCTCTAGTTAGCTGGAACTTGTAGGCAAACAAGTACTCGCCTTGTTTTTTCGACGTGTTCCCGGCAGTTGAAGTTTCTTTCTGGTCCCGGCGCTCTCGCGAACAATTCCCACGTAACGTTCTTCTAGGATTTTCTTTCCTCGTAAAACTGCTTGGAAGGGCTTGCCTTCCGAACAGCTTCCCAACTGCTTTAGGCTAGGCATTTGTCGAAGCCTCGTCGCGACGTGGTAAATTAGAAATTTGCGGACGTTGTGCTTAACGGGCGTCAGCTTCGAGGCTAGCGCTCGAGATTTCAGCTTGAGGTAGGCTAGGAAATATGCGTCTCTCGTAAACACTCGAGCGTCTCTTTGGGAGGATGCTACGAGGGCTCTCGCTGCGTTTGACAGCATCTTAAACCTGGCTGAGCGAGGATTTAGGGCTAAAACGTCTGCGGATAACTGCTTATCACAGGCTTATGCTTAGAGAGTCGTAAAATCCGCACTGATTGCAGCTTCGAACGAAAATTGTCGCGGATCTTTCCAATCGCGGAGAGCAAATTAAATTGCTTAATATTTATTCGTAGATTCGCTGATTGTACTATGAACTGTACTCCATCCGTTGCGTTGACATGGCAAGTGCAGAATAGCTTTCAAATGTTTATTCCGGAAGTATATCTGTAGCATGAGATATCATACTTTTAAAATATAAAAAGGAAGATGCCAGCAACGGACAATTTAATCGTGGCTTGACCACCTTAACGTGATATGCTAATAGCCTATATTGGAAACCATTATCGTATCCGTGTAAAAGTTATCAATTATCAATTAAACGTATGGCTGCCGCGTAACGCGGTATAGATCGCGTATCGATGTGATTGTGAAGCGTGCATGTATGTACGTACGTACAGCAAGCTCGGCTCTCGAAGCTAATTTCACAGAGTTGAGCAACAAGCTCAACAGTGTTGCGCAAAGATGTCCGATAAAATGTATCGAACATTTATTTGTAGCTTTGAACGCGAGCTTTGCCGCTGCATCCGTTGCGACGATGAAAGGATCGACTGTTTATCGCACATCTCGCTTTAAATATCGCGCGTGTCCGCTGGAAACATTGATTGGAAAATATTTCACAGTTCGCCGTTCTCTCTTCTTCCGTGCGTGCTGCCGTTTTTTCTTTTTTTTTCTTTTTTTTTTTT
>CAJDYZ010000077.1:12818-31534 GCA_903986555.1 Heterotrigona itama
ATAAATTACTCGAGTAAGCGTCGGTCGCTGTAGCCTTCCGGACGCGTGATTGGACCATTTGCATTTCAAGTGAGACGAATTAATAAAAAAATATTTGCCTAACTTCTCGTAGAAACCTGGATTCACTGACACCTCCGTCGTGTTCCTCTTTCTTCGGATAAATAATCTTCTTGCCGGCGATTAAAATACGATATTTCAATGTTCAAATTGCCTTGCCGTGAACAAAACACGATCACATGCTTGCTGGCGACGCAGCTTTACGCGATTCGAGGTAAAAGGAATTTCCCGAGAAAAAAGGCAACGAGATAAAATTTGCAACAGATGGATCAATGTTTCTCGAAATTACCTCGATGACATATTGTATCCGCGTATTAGAGCATCGACACGGCCGAATTCCCAAAGCGACCGTTGAGAAAGAAAAATATTTAGTGACAGTCCCTACGTATCGATAGGGTGGTGCCCGTTATTAGGGTTCTTATTAGCCCAGTATATGTACTAGAAGGGCGATTTTAGATACCGATCGAGCCTTTCTCTCTCTTTTACTCTCCGTGTCGGTGATCGCGCGCACAGATACCGCAGTTTGCAGTAACAGGTCCTATTTCAAGGGATTACAAATAGATTTAATCTTTATCGGGCGTCTTCTGTTTTCCGATCTATCAGCCAGAATGCAAATGCTCGCTTCTCTCGGATCGCAAGAGGAAACACATGAAAAGAGCGAGCAAATCTCGTTTTGTGTAACGTTACACCTCGATCATTCGGTGTATCGTTTCACATACTTAGAAGTTTCTTTGATTTTCCATTATAAAACTTGTCACGAAACGATTAAGTTATCCCGTCGATTAAGAGAGTCAAATAATATAATAAGGACGATACATTTTTATTCGAGCGGTAATTTGTTTTTTTTTCATCAAAAAGTTTATTAATTCGTTTATCGAAGAGTTCAAGGGTAGAACAGTTAACGCGTTAGTTCACCTGATTTGGAGGCTTAATGAGCCCGTTGACACTGATGCAGGGTGTCCCGCGTGTCGCCAGGGAATTGCCAGTTCAATAATTCAGAGGCTGGCCGTAATGGAACTTGTCCGCAGGACTCGATCTATCATAGAAAATTGCACGGAGCCCTTTTACCGGCGCTCATAAGAAACATACATATTAGAAGAATAACAGCGGACTAGCTTGTAACCTCGTGTGTCTGTCGTTCCGTTTCGAGAATTGATTAGAGCTCGGAAATAAATCATGCGTGCGTGTGGGTGCATTCGTCGGCATATATATCTATGCTCGCGCGAAAGAGAACCGTGACATTTCCTAAAAAAAGAAAAAAAAAAAACTTGACTCGATAAAAAGGAAAATATGATCGGATTATGTGGAACGAGAGCGGTCGGACACACGAGAGGAATGCCAAAGTTGATCGAATTCCCTCCAACAGAGGTGCTCGCCAAGTGACCGTTGTTAATTAGCTATCGATTCATTTAACAGATTGACGGACGCGACAGGATTATTTCGGGCTTAACGAGTCGATTAATACATTAATGACGATTAGAGGGACTTCGAGTTTAGTTGATGGTCGTTGGAGAGGTGGATGACACGCTGTGTGATTAATTGGTGCACTCGCTTCGAAAGTAGAACCGGTTCGAAATAATCGTCGATTCCGTTTGTGCGAGTTTTTCCGGAAGCTCTAAGCTTGTTCCATCTGTTCGAAACGAGAGAGAATTCGAAGCTCCGACAGCGAACCGGCGGCCTCTCGTCGTCCGTCGGCAGCGAGAAACGCTCGACGTCAAAAGCAAAGCTCAGAGGCAATCATGAGCTTTCGAATGCAAAACAGCAGCTTTCGCCTAGCAGCACTCGGCACTTTTACATTTAAATGTAAACTCGCTGAGTGCGCGCCGCAGAGCCACCCTCGCCATATCCTCCCCCATCTAGCAACGGACCCCTTCTCGACCCCCTTCACCATCTCCCGTTCTCTCCCCTGCACATCGTGCACCCCTATCCGCGTAACGTTTCCATCCGCCTCCTCCGCCATCTCCTCCTCCTTCTCCTCTCTTTCGAGGACGTAGGCGATATGGTGGAGGCGCCTGGATTTAATATTTTACACCTCAAATGTTGGGCGCGCGCGCGAGCCAGAAATGCAAAACAGCTCATAGAGTATCCCTCGAGCTGTTGGCCCCTTCCGTCGCCGTCCATAACGATTCCCTCCCCTTTTGGTTTAGATTGGATTTAAAACGCGCTAATTTGTCGAGCGCGACGCGACCCACGCTTTGTACAAACCCGCTCGCGTGTCTTCGACCGTCCGTGTGACCATACTCCTCCTGTAGTCGAAAATGCGTACAGTCGCGCGCCTCTTTGCCACACAGGGGTGTGTAGAGGTGTGTGGGCACGGTGGGCCACATCTAAATTTAAAATCTGCTTTGCATAATGCCCGACCTCGTCGTTGCTCGTCGACCCCGGGATCGCCTAATTGCGGCCTCGTTCGAGCCCCGTGTCCCTTCGACACCTACAGCAGCCATTCTCGAAAAACCGGCTCCTTCCGCCCACCATTCCTCGCTCGCTTCCGCCACTTTGAATCGACCGACCAGATAACCGGACACTGTTCCCCTCGTTCTGTCCCCGATCATCGATCTACCCTTTCTTACGAAAATCGATCTTCGCTTTCCGAATGATACGACGTCCTGTCGTTCTCTACATGGAAAAAGAAACTTATACTCCTTCAAGATTGAATAAACGTGAAAGGCTCGATTTCGTCATTATCATATCGTACAGATCAAATATTTCAAAGCAGTATCCAAAGCAATATCGATTTATAGATCGATAAGTACAGCTAACGAAAGCACGTAGTAGCGAAGTCATATCTTTCGATCAATTGCCGATAATTATCAATTATCAATTACGTGGCACGGTAATAAGGTATCGTTCGATTGCTTCACGTACTCGGGCATACGTGCGGGTACGTGGAAACGGCGTTGGGAACGCCGGAAGTCGATCGAAGAACTCGTTTCCACCCGTTCTCTCTTCCAAGGATAATGACTGGAGTAATCTAGCTTAACATGACGATACAGTATGAAATGAAATATTGCGTATCAGACCGCTTTATACCTGGAAGAAAATCGCGTTTCTTTGTTAAGTGCTCTCTGCATGGCAAGAAGTTAGTTTTCAACTACGTTGTTGCAAATGAAATTTGTAAATGACAACGAACGAAACGGGGATCGACGAGCATTCCGTGCACGTGCGTACAGATTTCCATCCCTCGCCCACTAATACAGTCATCGCATTGGCGTCCAGGAAATTTTGTCACGGTGGTCACGGGGTAGATCGTTCTGTATCGTGTTTAATGTAGTATTAAACGCAGCTATTGTGCCTCGTCGTCCATCGTGTTCACAAATTTATTTCCTCGCTTCCCGTTATCCATTCGTCTCTCCTTGAGAAATGAAAAAAAGCACAAGCACGTGCCGCCCCCCGTTTCAGGCCGAAGAAATTCGAAAGTAATGTGATTTCTCCCGTCTGTGTCCGTCTTACGACCAGAGACGATCATTGGTCCGAGGGAAGAAGAGAAAAAAAGAAAATCGTACCAAGAGACAGGGGATAGGTATCTTCTTAGTCATATGCTAAGACAATTTGCCAATATTCGTGTACGACTCTTGGCAAACGAACTTCTCGGTCGCGATACGCGTGACTTCTTGTTTCTCCTAATTTTTTCCCTCTTCATCTTATCCACACTGGCTGAAATTTACAAGTTTGGCACATAACCAAGGAACCAAAAGAGTTATCTAAACGTTAGATTCTAGCATGTTGGACGAAATCTTTGACGGAAACGAATATGAAGATCGCAAAGAAAGATCGAGGAGCAAACGGATGAAGCGTATTCGGAAGAGTACACCTCTTACTGTCGTTACTGGCAGTTTCCTGCGATAACCCCAGTATTATATTCGTAGCCCCTAAATAACAGGGGAAGAGAATTCACAATGGGCCACAATGACTGAGCCAACATTACGAATTAGGCTCGGTTACGCGTTTATTGCTGATTCCGGTCCAGGACAGCGGCGTCGCAGCATGTTTTCCAAACGGTGCGAGCAAACGGACGAGCTACGAGGTACATGCTCGAAAAAGGACGCCACTGCAGAGATGCGAAGTATTAGCATTGGTTAGCTTTATGGGGCGTTCAGTTCCGCCGTTCTGTCATCCTCTCTTTCGCTCCCGTGTTGCTCGTCTTTTCGTTGCTCTCTTTCCAACTCTCGTTTGGGAGAGAACGAACGCGGCAGATCAATAAAATCTGTCTGTCTGGAAAAGTAATGCCAAATCGACTGTCCGTTTTTGGCGGCGAACAAATAAATGTCACAAAAGGAGTGGAGCCGCTGCGCGCACCGACCATTTCGTCGAGCCAGACGCTTTAAGGTTCGATTCTCTCCTAGATCGTGACGGCCGAACCTATTTGCCAAAACATTCGAAGGAATCGATTTTAGAACACAGTAATTCGGCGTTCGAAACGACAGGGAAAAATTTATATATATCGTAAATGGTCTTCATATCGATCAGGACACGTGTTCTCGTGGGAGATCGAAGAACCTGACGTCGGTGGAAAAATTTGTTTTTTCACGGTTAGGTGACCAGCAAGAGCGGAAACCGCGACAAGGGGACCGAAACTGGGACGCAATAATTATTAATCAATTTCGTATTAATTGTTTTCTGGGCGTCGAGCTTAAGTGGGATGTTGTGTTCTGGCTTCTGGTAAGCTCTGCCCCGTAACCAGCTAAAGTGTCATACAAGAAGATTAATTACGTCGCACCACCCTTTATATACGCCATGCGTGCGACTACCCTTCTCCTTAATCCTTGGATACTCGTAAAAGTATTCCAAGTTTCACGAAGATATTGGAGGAGTATATAGCAAACAGCACGTCATTGCGTGAAAAGATATTTTCTTCGATGAAAATGATATTCGATGAAAGTTCACAAGTTATTTCGCAAATATTTATAGTCCTTCGTGAAATTGTAACATTTATTATTCTTATTTATCAGATTATAAACATCTATTTATTCAAGACATTCGATGATATATTAATTGTATTGATTATAAAAGTTAAGTTTACAATATTTTAAAGAAGCAACAACTGCAGAGTGAATTAAACTCAGATCAAGATTTTGTTACTTCTCCAAATAAGCACAGTTCTTTCGTAATATCTATTTTTCGTCGAAGTCCTTTCCGTGATTGTATCCCGGTTAGTAAAAAAAGGGGTAAGTACGCGAAAATAAAATAGACCCGAGGGAATAAGGTTTCGCTGGTACTCCGTTCTCGATCCACGAAAGAGCCAAGTTAGTTTTATTTTACAATCCATCGGCTTCCACGACACGGAGGGGTGAGTTTCGCAGTCTACTGGTAGCTACTCCAGTCGAAAGACGAGAGAAAGAGAGAGAGAGAGAGAGAGACGTCGAGCGGTAGTTGGAATCCTTCTGGATGGTTGGACGAGTGTCGAGAAGGGTGTACAAGTTGCGAGGGGGCGGACTGGCTGTCAACTAGTGTTTTAAAAGTTTGCGACAGCCTACAAATTGGTTCGCTCAGTTCTTTTTAAAAGCACCACCAACCAACCACGTCGCGTACCCCAATGTGTCTGTCCTTCATGTTCGCAACCGTATCGTTCAACGGAGAGCTTACAAAAGTTTCCTCTAGCGTCAATTTATACGTTGAGGATATATTTCGTTATCGATAATCATTTGGATTGACGACGTCTTTGAGCTTGATTCATCTCTCTCTTCGCATGCATATAAGAAATACGAAATTGAGAGAAATTCGCACGATGGTAGGATGGTAGCTCGGATATTGCAGAAGTTACGCCCGCTGGTGCGTTACTTTTCGGGGAACGCAAATGATCGTCTAGAAACGTGGTGAAACGTCCGAAATAAATCGCGAGAAGGGAAGCTTTTTCTATCGGCCATTGTGCTCTCGATCATTATTCTCGAGAGTTTCGCGAAAAGTTCCGACCATTTTCGGACAAATCGACCTCCATCTAGGAGACGCCGGTCCCCATATAGGGAATATGCTTGCGCGCGATTCAAATCCCGAAAGTTTAAAAGTATTTCGACGTAAAACGTGGCCATTTCTCATATTTTCTATGCAACCGCGCTCCGCCGTGGGCGCATTTGATACACTCTATTAGTCGCATCCCCGGACTGATTTATCGAGTTACCCGCATTATTATACATTTTCCCCATTACGGGACCGAGATTCATCGTATTCTGGTAGTTTGCCTGCTCTCTGCACATTCCATTAGTTGCAAGTGATCAATGGTTATTATGCGGACTTAAGATTCGAATCTTTTCCAGAAATAGAGATCCTTTTAATAAAAAACAACAAACAAATTATATTTATATGTATCTCTCCGTAAAATGATGTGTATCACAAAAAATGGCAACTCCAAACTTTAAAATTAGGGGTCAAAATTATAAATAAATATACGTATATTCGACGCACGTGACTTGTAACGAATAAGTAATTTATATTAATAATTAATAACTATATGTTTTCTGATACCTGGATATCTATCTTCTTGTCGCAAAAAACAACCGATGATAGATATTACATGTAGGTAGTAATGTGCAGACAAAATCCAGAGGGTCTCGAAATTGCATGCATTAGCTATTTGAATAAAATTGAAGATGTCTTGGCGAATCGAACATCGAGAAATTCTGCGACAGAAACGATGGCGATTTTGGCTCGTCATTATTGTTCGATCGCGTCGTCGATGTGGCTATCGTTGTTGGTAACTCCGTGCGATTCTGCTGCTTCTCGATCCATTCTTTCCGAGCAGTATATATGACCATCCATGTGTATACAGAAAACACTAAATCGACAAAATGTAAATTTTGTCTATTATCCGATTTTTCAATTCGTTCGAGAAGAAAAGAAGCTATTACGGCTTAAGCGACAAACACATGTTGAACAAGATACACCATTCGTGAGCTAAGTAATTTTAATATACTTACATAGATAGATACTGGACAGTGGAATGTACCATATTGATTTATCGTAAACATCGTATTGTGGTTCGTGCGTCAGATGAATAGACAGCGCCACAGACTGATCTATTATGCTAATTATTTGCAAATACATCCAAGGCACGGCGCACTTAGGTTTCCTCTGCGAACGTACGCCGAAGTTAGCAAGATCGTTAGCGAGTTTAAGCAAGGTTGCTACGTGCCGAAAATACGCTTTTTAAATAAAGAAGTCTACGGTTGATTCGCTTTCAATACACGACTACAGCGTCCGTTCTCTTTGATCACTTTGGCATTGTGTTTCGAATCTATCGGGGAAATAACTAGCTAGAAATATAATACTTACGGAAATTGATCCAAAAGCGAGATACGCACTGGCCAATAAAAATGACACTGTGTACACAAGGAAGAACACCACGGTTGTTTGTGCTAAATGTTTCGATTTTACATTAATGTGGCAATATTTTTGGGATATTATCTATGCGTTTACTCATGATGAACCTACCTTTATTTCTCACTTGAAAGTTTTTTAAAATTTGCAACCAATTTAAGCCAACTACGCCCCAATTTCTAATAGAATTGAAAAATTCTTCGTCCGTTTCCCTTGAGAAATAGTTGCTCATTAACAAGTTTATCGTAAGTATCGACAGCGACTAGAAAAATATAGGAGAAATAAACAGCGTACGTAATAACCTTAACATTCGTCGTTGAAAAGAACAAGTTCGGAAAATAATACAATAATATTTTCCATTACCATGCAATGTGCTCAAAACCGGTTTAACTAACAGATTGTCCGTCACTTACCATAGTATAGGTACTGATGATCCTTGTGGCTAACGCTAGTCCGATACAGCACAACATATTCTCGTCGAAATGTTAACGTCTTGATACAATGAACCACGAATACTAAATGCTCGAACCGAGCCGAAATGACCACGGTTTTCGTTCCTACGTCAAACGACACTAGACTGATCGTTCGTAAAAAAATGTAAACACACTTATCTACAAGCAAATACGCACTTAAAATTTGAAACTACGGAATTCTTGTTACTCGATTGATTAATAACTACTTACGTACTTGCTTCTTCATAAATCTACAGTTGAATCGTCGCACAGTGTATCGATAATACTTCTAATCGATAATAATTACAGTCGCAATATAGACGAGGTGTTACAACGCTGCATTTTATAATCTGTGTGTGATATAGCGATAAGTGTAAAAAAATTCTTATTATCTTACACTGTAGAACATGTATATCTATGAAACTTATATGTGTTAATATAATAATATAAGTTTCTTAATAAATAACTTTTATTGGATTTTAAATGCAAAAGTTGTAAATCGAACGAAGCCTTCGACAGTAGCCTCGATGCCAGTCGCGCGCCACAATCTGCGCATGTCCAGTATCTGAATAGCTGAAGGTGAATGTGTGTCTGACATGTGCTTGTAGGTTATGTTCACGTTTCTCAATATTGTGTTTGTTTCTCGTTAATTTCAAACGTGTGCAGTGCCGTCTTTTGAAGTGAACATTAGAAAAATAAAAAAAATGACTGTAAAAGATATGGATATTTCCTTGAATATTTCTGCGGAACCTGTTGCCAGAGAGGTAAGTGAGAGGTTACAAAATGTGGTTGAACTATTCTCATGGAATTGTACTTTTTAATTAGAAAATAGGAACAGAAGATGATACTATTCTTAATTTAATGAGACAAAAGAAAAATAATGTAGCTGAAAGTAAAGTTGCAAGTAATAATGAATTAAAACAAGACTCTGTTAAGGAAAGTAATACCACTAAAAAAAGAATTAAACAAAAATCGTTAGGAGCAATTGTTGTACAGAGATTAAAAAGAACTAATCAAAATCAATCTTCTATTGTACAAAATAAATTAAAGTCTAAACCACAAATAAATCTCAAACATACATCACAGCAGAAAATATCTAAAGAACCTATAAAAGCGCAAAAGAGTGATATAGAAACAAATAACTCTTTATCCAACAAAAGTAATGAAGTTTCTGATGTTCCAAATATTTCATTTACTAAAGTTACAAGAGAGAATTTTGGCAAAACTTTATTAGCAAGAAAAAGAAAAATTACTGATACAGATTCTAAAAGAACACTGTCTAGTGTATTCTCAAAACAATCAGAATCTGAAACTAAACAGGTTAGTTTGTTAGATTCGTTAAAACAGAAAGAAATAGAAAAAGATGATGTGCCAGAAAAGAAAACTAGAAAGGAATTCAAGAAAGAGTCTGGAGAATCTTCTAGTTTACCTGAAAGGATAGGTTTTAATAAAAAGAAAAAACAATTAGAGAAATCAAAAACTGATAGTAATAATACAGAAGATAATGAAAATACACATATTTCTCATAAGTCTGTTGGGAAAATATCTTCCTTATTTGGACATAATCCAGAAATACCAAACATTGGACAAAGATTAATAAAACCGATAAATGAGCCAATCTTTACAGGCACAACCTTTGATGATCTTAAAATACATCCCTTTACGGTTAGTATCATACATATCTGATGTATCATGACATATCCAATTTAATAATATATTTTTTACTAATTATAAAACATTTTATCAGATATCTAATTTAGAGCAAAATATGCATATAACCAAAATGACTACAGTACAACAAAAAGCAATCCCCCAGATATTTTTAGGAAAAGATGTTTTAATTAGATCACAAACTGGTTCTGGAAAAACACTAGCATATGCTTTGCCTATAGTTGAATGTTTACATAAAATTAGACCAAAATTAAATAGAAATAGTGGTTTAAAAGCCCTTATAGTTGTTCCAACTAGGGAACTAGCATTACAAACTTATGAGTGTTTCTTAAAATTAACAAAAGTAAGTACTACATTAATAATTATTTAATGATCGCGTGAATACACCATTCCATTTATTTTCACACGATTTTAGCCATTTACGCGGATTGTACCAGGGTATTTGGCAGGTGGTGAAAAAAGGAAAGCAGAAAAAGCTAGGCTGAGAAAAGGTTGCAATGTTTTAGTTGGTACACCAGGTAGACTGTTAGATCATACAAAACGGACGGCAGCTTTAAAGTTGAGCGACGTTAAGTATTTCGTTTTAGACGAAGCTGATAGAATGTTTGACATGGGATATGAAAAAGATATATCTGGGTATGTTTTCTCAATTGGAGACATATAAAAAAAATTTACTAAAACAAAAGAAGTTCTTTTATAATATGATATAATATAATTTCAGTATAGTAAGTGCTTTGAAAGTATCACTTCCAAGTCAAAATACTGGTTACGATGCCATGAAAATATTGCGTCAAAATATAACGAAAGCAGATCTTGAACATCTGGAAAGTAATAGTGATTTAGAAAAATCTCAAAACGATAAACATAAAGATTTAATCGTTAAATCAAACAAGAGCACAAATTTAAAATCTGAGGATGGTGATATTGAAGATAATGTTAAACGAAAACAAGTGTATCATTCCAGCAGTGATGATGATTCCGATCAAGGCGAGCCTTATATTAAGTCAAAAAAATTAGATAAACAGAAGGTTTGCTCAGACTTTACAACAAAGAAAGACTCTGATCTGCAAAAAGATGACACGCAATACAGAGAAAATGATAGTAGTAGTGGAGATGAATCGAGAAGGCAGACAATTTTACTTTCGGCGACATTGACACAAGCGGTAGAAAAATTAGCAGGTCTTGCTATGAATCATCCTGTTTTTATCGATGCTGCGAAAGAAAATTTGGAAACAACTGGTGGTGACGTGAACGATCTCAACGAGGATTTAGTAGTCCCACAAAGTGTGAATCAAAGTTATATCGTCACGCCTCCAAAACTCAGAATGGTGACTTTAAGTGCTTATATCGCCGGGAAGTGCCAGGTAAATTTCTCACATCAGACTATTTATTCCTTCTTCATATTTAAACTTTCGTATATTGTGTGAAATTTCATATCAATAGAGCCATGGTCAACACAAAATATTAATATTTATGGCCACTCAAGATATGGTTGATTATCACACGGAGATCTTATCATCTGTATTGACTAAACCCATTGACGAAGATGACGATGATTCTGATCCTTTAGTCGATGTAGAATTCTTTAAATTGCACGGTAGTATGACCCAAAAAGAACGAACGGAGGTCTTCAAAACTTTCAGACAGGCAAAGAGTGGAGTTCTACTCTGTACGGTGAGTAATACTTTGCATATAATGTCTAATACCTAGATATTTTCAATTGTTTCGCGAAAGCTTATACATAACTATAGTAGAAAAGGTTCACATGATGATTTTATGAAAACAACGAAACTGTTTTGCAAGAATAAAAATTGTTATAAAACAGTGGCAAATAAGAAGGAAAGGAGTGAAGGAAGAAGGAAAGAGCAGAAGAAAAGCTAGGGATACGGGTGGCATTCCCCGAGCAGTAAATTACCCCGTGGCTTATTCTTTCAGGACGAAATTTAATATCTCCGGACCCACGCTGTGTCCGGAGGTTAAAAATTATGCGCGCACATGAAGCCTTCGTAACGAGTATAATTATGATTGTTTGCCCGTTATATGCCAGCCAGTTCTAATTGTTTTCTACATTTAAATGGCGAATGCTCGCATTAATAATACTTATCGTGACGGAGAGATTTCATTGGAAAAACCGTCAGTCCTGATAGTCATGATAATTTCTAATTTTAGAATGCAAGCTACGTGCTATTTCGAAGAACGACGCAGCGCAACGATTTATGACCGATAGACAACTTTCTTTCATTTACTAATTGCCAACGAATCAAATTAATCGTGTATCGATATAGTAGATCAATTTTCTGTTATATCGTGGCTCCATGACAATTTCTCAATCATTATAATTAGCGGTGAAAGTTACGGATCTTGACGTCCGATAAATATCATTAAAAATGCAGTAGTAATAATTAAATTCATTATCGTTTACTCTGCAATTCTTTTCCTCGTCGGTTAACATGAATTTAAAACGCCACTTAACTGAAGAAAAAGGAAGAGACCATCAAAGTCCGGCGGAAGGTACAAATTTTAAAATTCATGATCCACGACACGCAACAGTGTTACACATTGCTCATAGCTGGGATTAATTTCTTTTAATCAGGCGATTGCATCGTTGATTCAACACGTGTTTCACGGTAATTTGTTACAGCTTGTCATTATTCTTCCTGCCTTCTTCATTAAAATCTACACAAACCGCTTAATATTGCTATTAAGATTATCGAGCCGATATACGAATCGAAGAATATTTAAAGGAAAACATAAAGATTGTTCAAACGTTTTCACTTTCGTTTTCGTTCAAATTTTGGCTCTTCATCCTCAAAAGGTATACAAACGTTGATCCCAGAGAGCACGAACAACGATGGCAACCGCCTACATTTTACAGCGTCACTTGAACGGAGATTCTATGGCAGCATTATTAATTTCCACGTTGAAAACTCACGAGAGCCCCTGCGGATGGAATGTTCCGCGATTCTCAGCGGTGGTGAATCCGGATCCACGAGGTGATCTATGGTCCGAGTGAGATGTTTTGAACGGACGATCCGTTCTCGATCCTCCGAGCCACGATCGCGGCCTCTCTCCTAAACGATCGTTTGTCTTAATCGCTGCCATCGATCGCTCCTCGTCCCTGTTTTCGTTACATTATATCGCATCGGTGGCAGCCGCGGTGCTTGTTTCGTCGAAAGATACGTGGGCGTCTTCGGCCACATTTCACTTTATCAGACTATATCTCTTGGCCGAGTTCTAATCGAACTTGTTTATAACTGCCGATCAATTGTCGCGTCTCTCGAAATATTCCTTCTCAAGGAAATGGTCATTTCACATATCATATTTATGTAGCACGTTTATCGAGGGAAAGCAGCACTGTAATTAGCATGGACGAAACAAAGTCACGACGATGAAACATCGTTCGCCGGGACGGTATTTTATTTCCATAGGGCAAACTTCTTTCTTGTTTTCCTTCAGCCCGGCGCCTGGGCCGTTGCGTCGTAGGATCGCGTCGAATTAATTCGATAAAAAGGTATAAAAAGGAGGAAGACAGACACATCCGTATCGTGCCGCGAAAGAATTTTCGGGGCCGCGACGCCCCCCCACTGGTGGTCCGGGATTAGTCTCCAGGGTCGTCAAGCAGAAACTCGATGTGCTCCGTTCGGTGAATCATTGGTTAACCGAACGCAAGGAAATCAGGGCCGTGCTCAAACGTTCACCGTTGGGGTTCCACAGCGGGCGCTCGCTGCCAGCCGCGCGCATTCACCTTCGTACAAAACGAGAAGTCGACACGGTTTGTAAGACATTTGTACCTTGCAGATCGCACGCTCTCGGTCTTTGCTCTTACTTCTTGGATCATCAAAGAACAAGATGTTTGAATCGCCACAGCACCGGTGCTTTTCTCTCTCCAACTTTTCCTTCAAGTATATCACTTCCATATCACGCGTACACGTTTGATTCTACTTATTTAGGATGTTGCAGCTCGTGGATTGGACCTGCCAAAAGTGGACTGCGTGATTCAATACACAGGGCCAACGTCTGCCAGGGATTACGTGCATCGAATCGGTAGAACCGCGCGAGCTGGTTCTTCCGGTTCGGCGACTATCTTTTTGACCCCGGCAGAGATCGAATTCGTCCGGATGCTCGAGTCTAGGCGCATCAGAATCAGACAAGAGAGCATGGACGATATTTTGGACAAACTGTTGACTCCCCTGTCGAGACATTCCTCTGCTCATAATGCCGCGATTGCGCTTCAGAATGAATTCGAAACCATGGTTCTCGAGGACACGAAACTCCGAGGAAAAGCGTGCAAAGGTAAATCACGAAAGAGAGAACATGTGATGGATGCATGCGACAAACGTTTAACAAAGCCGAATCGACTTTACGATTTTACGCTTAACGCGATTTTGACCTCTGTCACGACGAGACACAAAGTACTCATGAAATTCAACGAAGGATGAGGGAGCACGCACTTCGTTCGATTCAGTTGGATCGGAACGAAAGCGAGCTGACTTTAGGGTACAGTAAGCCAATTCCAGCGGGCACCCTACTCGCATATAAAGTAACCCTCACACGACCGCGTTATCGAGCCTCCGCTCTGTCTCGGTTTTCGCCTGCCACTTGGATATTTACATACTCTCTCGATGAGGAGCGATGATTTTATTTGCCGTACTACGATTCCCCTATTAGAGTCGTTAAGCCGAAGAATTTATTTGCTGCAATAATAAATCCATTAGAACGCGACGATTCGTGCTTCATTCAGAGGAGGGAGAGGGCGGAAGTGTAATATTTATCCTTATGCTCTCGAATATTACGATCCTGTT
Source organism: Heterotrigona itama (assembly GCA_903986555.1). Classification (NCBI taxonomy): domain Eukaryota; kingdom Metazoa; phylum Arthropoda; class Insecta; order Hymenoptera; family Apidae; genus Heterotrigona; species Heterotrigona itama. The sequence continues at coordinate 27,112 of CAJDYZ010000077.1, forward strand.
ATAAAGTACGGTCTGCGGTGCCAGAGAGACACAGTCGAATATAGTCAGTGGGTGTTCGCCGTTCGAGGGTGATTGATTCCAAAACGAAAAATAAAGGCCATAAATCTTTCTAAGAGGTTTTTGAATTTCGCAGTTGTATCACGTCAAGCGTGGCTTTACACGAAGGTTAGCCACGGTTTTTGAGCGCTTAGCCGCCTCCAGATTTGAGTGACGGTACACAGTTAACCACTTGACCGTGCCTCTACGTGCCCCGAGTGATTGATAGATTAATTGTCGTTGATAATTCCACGCTGCACTTTCCACGAGATTGCATTGATAGCAGCAAGAAGCAGAGAACAAACCGTTGAAGCAGGAAATGAACGCCAATTTAAACTGGCTCGTAGTTTTCAACTGAAATCTTGATTCTGCTTTTAGAATATCTTGGGAAAAAACATCATAACGATATCCGAGAGAAAATTATCGAGCATTTCATGGCGATGTCTTTGGTTTCTTTTTAATCCCAGGAATTAATTCGTGATCAATGTAGGGTCATGACAGAGTGCGTAGAAGTGGAAATCTTGCTAATTCGTAACATTATCACCCCAATAGAGCCGAACAGCCCTCAATAGTGAATACAACTCCATAGAACAACCCCCCTGGCCTTCGACTACTACCACCAACCAAAGAGATTCATCCACTTTAGCGTATATGTGTGTGTCGTCTTTTATACCAGTTTGTAACTATAGCCTTTTCAGTGTAACTGTGATAAACGTCTTAAACAGTTCACAATTTTTATCGAATCCTATAAAAATTTGTAGTTTTATCTGTCTAACATTTCTTATGTTGTATTACAAATTTAACATCAATTATATATATGAAATATCTTTTCAACTAAACTTCTCGAAATAAGAAAGTCAATGTTCGTCTTCGATGCATTCTTTTTTTCTTTTCTTTTCTTTTTTTTTTTTTTTTTTTTTTTTTTTTAACGAAATTCATTCTATCGAAAGGAAATGGATAAATACACAAGTTAGTGAGTTAGATCGAATCTAGTGTAGGCCACTTGCACGCCTTTCGCATGGGGGTGGCCGACACAATCCAACCACTGAATGTGGCTTCCGCCAAAACCACTTACGCTTTGTGGCGAGAGACTCTTAACAATGCGATACAGGATACAAATACAATAAGACGCAGTTACATCACTTAGGAACAATGCCACCCCGCGCGACCCACTCCTGCAACACCCTACCCGCGTTTTCTCTGCCTTCTCGGCTAGATACCACCCCCGCGGGTGATTTATGTGCTAAATGGAGAAAAACATTTCTCCCTTTTCAACGTCGACACCGGGCCACGAGAGAAAGATCTTTGCAAGTTTCTTATGTGCGGAAGCGTCGAGTCGGGGTAGAAGGCAGACGGAAATCAAGCCGGAAAATGTCAAGGCATAAGGTCTACGAGGTGAATTATCGGAATTAAAGACACTTGGGTTCTCCAGACAGAGATAGTCCGTTGAAATACGAACGTTTTTTTTTGTTCTTTTTCACGTAATCGTGCTCATCAATTTTCATTGGTAATATCTGTTCGACAAATTAAAAAAAAAGAAAAAAAAAATTGACACACGTTTAAAAAACACGTCGAGAGGAAATCCAAAGTTCTCAGATATTCTTTAACATTAATAATTGTAGCTCTCAACTGGAATGGATTCGAGCGAGGGAGAAAAGGTCGAGCATCTCGATCCGTCAAAAGAGCGGAGACAGAGAAGCACTTCACGGTAGATTTTTCGCACGGAGTGACAGTAACACTGGCACATGTCAAGTTCTCTCAGGATCGGTGAACCCCCGAGTTTCTCACCCGCCCGCGGAAGCTGGAGAAGTTAAGAGGGAATAAGGGGAATGAACTATTAGCCACAGCACTTGACTCGACCCCCCGTTAATGCCTCTTAATAGCTCACCGTGGGCCACACACCCCATAGAATCGCTGCCCTGCCCGCCAATGGAAGCTCGATTAATAAGGGCGCGCTACATGCGGACAGTGATTAACATTCGAGTTACAGCGCACGTGGCCTCATTTACACGTGGGCGGGAACCGCGTATACACTTCTTGAAGCTGCTCGCGACAGTATTTGAGATTCTGTTCGGACCGTTCGTCAAACGTTTATTGCAGCTTATTCTGCTGGCCGATTAGTTACGATCAAACCGGAGTATAACCGGATCTCGATGGGTGGTTTCAGCGTACACCTCGTGGATGCGTTTCTACTCCAGCTACCCCCGCGACATGCGGGAGATTTTCAATCGGAGGACTGCCCATTTAGGTCACTACGCGAAGAGCTTCGCGCTGAGGGAAACTCCGCAGCGGATCGGCGGAATGGGAAAGAAACTGCACGAGAAGGACAACTCGCAGCAACAGCATAACAACAGGCTCACGAATGAAAAGTAAGCATTCAATTTTATTTTGCGATTTCCCTATTGTTACGTGATCGAGCGATCCTTGTTTGATCGCAAAGAGGAACAGACCGTTAGTCGGCGCACAGTTGAGGTAGATAATCACGGAGACGAGCGAGCCCGCAGTATTAATGACGGATTCATGCGTGGCTTAGCGTGTTAACTGCGGTGCACCCTGATCTCTCCCTCTCTTTCCCTCTCGCGGCAACATAACTAACAAACGCAACCACGTGTGTTAACAGATAGTACACGCAAACGTAGCGCGAGGACAGCTCGTGGTTCCTAGAGAGGTTAGATACGTCAAAACTGTCGCTTTGTGTCATTCGTCATGTACGACGAACGGGCGGACATGGTGTACGGTGGCTGGCAACCATAAGCCATACGGCTCTCGTCGTGCTCATCCTCGTTGTTCACCATCTCCCTCGGTTCCCCTTCGTTTCTCTCTGTCTGACGTCGCTTGGCTCTCGTTCTCTCTAAAACGCGTCTCCGTCTATCTCTCCCGGTATGCATTTCACATGGCATTCGGCTGGCTTCTGCCCTTCTCCAGGCTTCTCCCATTCTCTCTCTGACTCTCGATTCACTGTCTCTTACTCTATCTCTCCATTGTTCATAATTATACAATACGGCTATTAAACAGACTGATGCGACCGCTACTTCCGGCCCTGGCTGCGCCATTTACGGAAACCACGGGACGAGCACGAGCCTCCCTTTGCTCTCTGCTTCTCTTGTTCCTCCCCTCCCCCGCCACTCTCTCTCTCTCTCTCTCTTGCTCCCTTTATGAAGAACTCTCACCCGCAACGTCACTCTGATTTTCTGTCCATCGCGCGCTATCTTTTTGTGCCTATCTATTTGTGTTACCCCTGTTGATCCTCTCGCCTCGTCGAGATCTCTGTTTTTTTTTTCCGGCGCGCGCAGCGTTTCCTCGACTGTAACGCGTGCTGGAGTAGCTGGTCTTTATTTCATTTCAGGTTCAGAAAACACCGCGCGTCTAAGTACGTTTCCCTAAAAAATTCTTATACACTTTGTCCCAATTTTTTGATTAACTCTCACATTTACCCTTACATTTGGCTATTTTATCTTGCAATCTTGATTTACGTAGTATCGAGTTATTATTCATGCGCTTCAAAAGGTTTTGTCTATCAAGACGATATTTCGTTGGTGACACGCACCACTTTCTTCGGAGCAGGCATTAAGCACTAACTTGTTTAATGTGATTTGAATGGGCGTGCTTTCGATGCACACAACGGGTAACCGGCGGGTGCCCTCCACCCGTAGAGAGAGAACAAGTTCGTTTTAATGGGTGAAAGGCGGGCACCGAGCTGACGGTCCAATGGATCGAGAGACCTATGGTGTACGCCTCTGTGGGTGCGATTACGCCTGTTCCTGTATGCGTTTCTATATATATATTTTCAGGCTCGTGTGCGGATGTATGTATCACCATATGTGTCCGTGAACGTGTCTAAATAGTGACGTATAAAGCTTGAATATTGCAAGCTTCAAGACTTAATTTTGAGGGTTGAATATTTAAGACCAATGTTATACAGAGAGACTGAAGCTTTAAGACTTAGCTCTGAAAATTCGTAATAGTTGATTCTGTGAAAAATACATTTCTCTGCAGACTCGAAGCTTTTAACAACGCTACGTCCAAATACCATCTTTTCTACAACATATCGCGAAGAGTGAACTTTGAGGACGCGTTGACGTTCACCGATTGCCTCAACGCTTTTAGAGAAGTCGACCGAATGGAACGGATCCGTTGTTTTTAGCGAGAAGTCTCGCAGATTTTTGCCGGTCGAAATCGTCGTATCGGATGCTTCAGTAGAAAAGAATAGTTCTGTTCTTCTTTCTGACTTCGATCGTTCTTTTGGCCGCGCAGCATTAGCCGCCGCCGAAGATTAGGCGAATAAAACGGATCGGCCGAGAAAAACAGTAGTGACGAACGTGAAATTCGGCACGGCAGTTGGCCGAAATTCTCTGGCACGCCATCGAACCGGGGGGGGGGGGGGGGG
>CAJDYZ010000077.1:93018-105807 GCA_903986555.1 Heterotrigona itama
CGATCGCCTAAAGGGTAGCTGGTAACGAGCCGAGGAAATAAGGATAAAACTCTACGTGCCGCGTTTTCTCAGGCGAAATTGCCGTGCTACTTGGTATTTTTAGACGAGGGGGAGGGAGATTTAGCTGGAACATTACAGGCGCACACATACAAGCCGACAAATGCGCATGCAAATATGTCGTTACTATATACACCGTATACTCCCATGTCGGTTATCAGGTAGCAACCGGTTAGCCTCGTTTTTCTAGCTATTTCGCGAAATTCCTCGCCCGCCTTCCACCCCCGCCCCGTTGTACTTGAAATCGTACACGAAATCGTGCTGGCGGTGGTTTCGTGACACGAATTTTCCTTCAATCCACGGCCGGCCATGGATGGCTGGCTGGTTTGCCTCGGCGAGCGAGCGAGCGAGCGAGAGTCGATCGCCTCGGAAACCAGTGCATTTGACTAGCCGAGAAATCAAGACGATCCGTTATAAAGCGGTTTACCAGAGGCGTGGGAAGCTCGTGTGTTCTTCCGGCTGGTGTCGAGAAGCCTCAAGAAACAACGGAGCCCGGATTCTCACGATTGCGATGTATCACGACGCGTTAGAGCGATGTCGCCATACTGTTACGGGCGCCGCGGCTTCGCGGAAAGGCGAAGAGAGAACGGAGAGGGAACAGAGGAAAAGGAAAAGAAAAACAAGAGAGAAAGAGAAAAACTGTCGTGTTCTTTCGTTGGCATTTTCTCCTCCGTTGTGTTTCTTTACAAGCCGGTGCCGCGGTAAAATTTGCACCTAATTTACTGTTTCAATGGAAATGTGTTTTGCGCGCGTCTCTAATTAACAGATCGCCTCGGGTGAGCCTGCTCGTGTTTAACAGCGTCTCAATCCGACGCTTTGGGTAATTGCTATATTTACGAGGACTTTCTCTTCGCTCGTCGTGTCCTTTCCCGCCAGTACCCTTGTTTGCAATGCGATGAATAATTGGACGGTTAAGTCGAAACAGGAACGACGTAACGGTACGGACGGAGCGTCGTCATTAACGTGAAAATGTCGTTGGACGATGAAACGTAACGGAATATGCAATAGTTCGATAGTAATAGAAAGTCTGTGTCTTAAAAACAATCGAATTTCTTGCAGCAGAAAAAAAGGAGGGAAATTAATAGCGACATTTAAACTTTTATTTGTTCCTTTATTTGCTCTGTCTTTGAATTTTATTTATTTTTACTGCTCACAGAAATTAAGGGATACTTCAAAATGAATATCAAACGATAAAGAGAAAGAAGCATTTGATTTCTTTTATTAAACAATCGAGCAACTTTCTTTAACTTGTCGTTTGCTTTTCTGATGTTCTTATTTAATAAAAGAAAAAAATCAAATGCTTCTTTTTTTTATCGCTTCATATTCATTTTGAAATATCCCCTAATTTTTGTGAACAATGTATTTTGTTTACTAGTTGAGCTATAGAATGACTCTTGTTATATAATACACCGCTGATCGAAAATTATATGTCAAGGAAGAAACTTCCATTTTTTTTGAAAATGATTTTGTTTAGAAGAAACTTTTTACGTAATATCCAGATATTAATGTCTATGAACATTACTTAAATAGAAAAATCCTCCTTTGCTTTTCAATACAATTTTTGCTATTTTAGACATTCTTTCAATTAATTTCTAAATTTTCGAACGGCATATTGTTTTGCATCAGTGTTGTAAAATCTCCTTTAGTTGTTAGTGGAGCATGTACTTGACTATCAAGCTTTTCCCACAACAACTCAAGTGGGTTAATTAACAGGTAACTGAAACGGTCAATTCACATTTATTAAAATTTTTTGATCTTCTTTTTCTTTCAAATATCCTTTGCACAACTTAAAAGAACGCTTAGGATCATTATCCTGCCCCAGAATAAATTTAAAAACGAAAAGTACTTGGCAAAGTAAATGTTTACACAAATTCTAAATTAACAAAAGTTCTAACTTTTTACGTATAAAATATGCATACGCTGTTATTGCTTTTTTCGCAAAATACAAATTAAAGCCTTATCGTATCCACTAGATTTGGCTTTTAATTCTTACTTTTCAGAATCAAAGTAGCCACAACAATAAATAAACACTGTAACAGGCATCCTCGAATGATAAGAAAAAGTCATTCGATTTATTAATTCACCCAAATTGGTTGTATACACGTACGTAATAATTCGTACTTCCTCAAGAATTGTTTGTCTTGTTATTCCTGAGAAGCTGGACTTTTTTTTTGCAAACAAACATTGTGTTTATAATCGTTCAGGTTAAACAATGAAAGACAAAATCCGACTCGTTCATGAACGATGTGGAAGTCCTTGGTCGTGTCGTTTAGTCGTAATTTACTCAATGTGGGGTTCGCGTCGTCGCGTTATTATTTCTATACGTCGTAAAATTCTGTGCCGCTACGTTCCGTTTTAATGACCATCGTGCTTCGTTACCGTAATGTTTTCAAGTACGTGACTCATTGTTTCAGCATTACCTTTAATATCAACGCGACTCCGTTCAAGCGTTCGAACGTTTCCATGGGAAATTCTTCTTCGGCGAAGAAGTTTCCTCGAGGTAAGGGAACAAACGTGTCGTAATTAGTCTCAAGGCGTAAAATCGAATCTCTCGGATCACTTGGACGCGTGGCGTGTTCCAGGGTAATTTTTAATTCCCCCTCCCCCCCTCCCCCCTCCCCTCCGCTGACTTATCGGTATCTTATTATCGCACCGGCATCTCTATCGCGCGGCCCGTTACACGCGTATCACTCTTGCCTCTTATCCAATGTGTGTATGAGGTATTACTTCTAGATAGCCGTGTAGTAAAATATTATAGCGTGTTCATGGTTGATGGTGTTTAACGTTGATGGTGTATAACGAGCGCAAAACCGTGTGAAGGATTCTTGCTCCCCCTCCTAGGCAATCCTGCTCGCTTGTGACGTTTTTCACTTGCTCGTACGTGCTGTTTTCATTTAACGTGGCGTAGATAGTTTCGTCTCTCTCGAATTATTACTCTTATTCCCATTTCAGATTCTCTCGATTATTTTTCCTTTTGCCTTTTGTCATTTCAAATGAGATCACGAAAGTATTTGAACGCCGAGTGTTATGATAGAAATTGAAAATTGAAGTTTTTGAATATTGTGATAATTTGATACCAGTATGAAAATATATTATATATATTTCAAAAATATAATAGATGATATTATATGTTATTATATATAACAACATAATAATAACTAGGTGTGTGTGTGTGTGTGTGTGTGTGTGTGTGTGTGTGTGTGTGTGTGTGTATGATGATTAGGAAGAGCAATTCTTTCTACAGTTTTCTCGAAAATAATATTAATAAAATTTCGACTTGACATTAGGTTCGATATATTTCGTTCACTGTAAAGCAATGATTTTATGATTACTACGATTAAAATCTTTGATCGATCATTGTTAATAATTATTTTGAGCTTAATTGTTGATTTTTGTATTTTTTAATCTAAATAGATCATCTGTTCTCCCAACATATATTACGACCAGAAATTATGTTGTCAGATCGGAATTCCAAGTTTTATAAAAAGATTCAGCTTGAAATCTGATGATTATTCATGATTTTTTTTTCTTGATGTTTGAAAAGTCTATCTTTGTTTAATATAATAAAACGGATTGATCAGTCAAGTTTTTAATTCTGCTACGTTCTTTCGATTATTCTCGACTCACTTACGTTTTCTCAAAAATTAAGAACTATCCCGAGACAAAGAAATTCTTAATAGCTACTATATAGCGATTTTTTGATTAAATTTTACGTTGAACATCTTTTTAGCGTATCGTAAATCCTTTTCGTTTGCCAAACTGATTATAAAAACTTCAAATCTGATAAATATTATCCGACGCTATATACGCTTTTGTCACAAAATTCTGAACGATCTTACACGCACGGGAAATATTCCCGCCATATTCATACGCAGCTAATCTAATATTTCGTGCAACACACGTAACAACTTTATAAGAGGTTTCTACCAGTGTTCTCTGCCATACGTTCGTAAACAACCGTAGAATTTGATGTGAGAATTCCTTCGTCTGAACACGGGCGGAAAAGATAACGGATTTAAGGATCTCTGTCGCTTATCACGCGAATACGCGTGATATTCTGCCTTTCCAGCGGTGAGTGCTTTAAGCAATATCGGTGTAATTTCGTTTCGGCTGTGGCATAACGCGACTCGCGTCTACCCGTATGCACTTACGCGTCGCTATAAAGGCGAAGTTTCAACTTGGGCAGATTCGGCAGCAATTCGGGTCTCGTGTGCATGCGAGAGAGAATCCCGTGCCCTCGGGACGTGACTCGTAATTCTAGAGTATTATGCGGTAGCTCCGATGCTGCTTCGCAGCTCGGCTTACGGTTTTTTCGAAATCGTTACCCGTGTACCCCTCTTTCGCCCTTCCCTTGTCACTGAACGATCTCTTCTCCTCGACGATCGAACCACCGTTTATGAAATATCCCCCTTCTGTATCGTCGCGTTTTCTCCATTCCTTCGGCAGAAGGAACGTCGGTGCGTTTAGTCTCCGTCGATTTTGCAATCCAATCCAAGTTGAATTGGATCGTAAAATTTCGTTTATACGAGCTTGTCGAAGGGAAAACACTTTACATATAGAAGATGTTACATATGCAAACACCTATTATCCTGATCATTTTAATATACCAGCGTTTCACAGCATTCGGACATTCTTTCGGAAGAATATTAAATGTATGCAAACAGAATATACCCAGAAAGAAGTTACCGAAATATTGGATCCAGGGATTTTACATCAAGAAAAATATTGAGGGAATATATGCGTAAGAGGTTACACTTAATTCCACAAACTGAAACATGAGGTGTAAACGATAAAGATTTGTTTATTCGCACCGAAACATTCGAGGCGTTTAAAACAGAACTTTGATGATTTGAAGTACGGAAAGAACATAATCCTGTAGAATACCACATGTACCTAAAGTAAACTTGAATATCAAACTGAGCAGATAAATTTCTTAGTCCCTGTTTAAATGTAATTTAATATTAGAAACATTAAATATTAAATAATTAAAAATATTAACACGTTGAACACTACGCGAGTTTTATGTAGGTACTTATTTTCTTTTACAAATAATTATAGTGTTTGAAATGTATTTTTCAGTGCATAAAATTGATCGTATTTTAATCTATTATAGTATCTTGATTTTCCAATTTTTTGATTTTTTGGTATTAAAAAGCAACGTCAGTCATCGTCGCACTCGACGTGTTAAATATATTTCTAACATTAAATATTGACTTGATATTAGAAAAGTGGTAGTAATATTATTTGAAAAGTCCATCAACCGAATATTTTTGTTCCTCTATTAGTTTGGATATAGAAGGTTCTACTGTAATTGGAATTGATTCCATTGCTCGTAATTTTTTATTTAACTTTTATATAGCATGTCCTACTAACCGATTGCACGCCAAATTCATTCGGATTCACAAGAAGTTACGATTTATGTTATTGAAAATAATCTTTTCGATAAAATATTTTTTTTCTTCTATCAATTCGTGGCATAAAATGTTGAATCGAACAAGTATTTGAAAATATTCGAAAATAACATACGAAGTCTCTCGTGTTAGCGAATTGAATCGAAATTTCATTTTTCCAATTGTAATTTCAACAAATTCAATAGTAGGTAGTTTATACTTCGAGGATTTCAATGTTTTCGAATATGTTTGAATATTCATAATTCCGTTTGTCCAAAAACTATATTATTATTATTATAGAATTATTAAAGAAAGGCAGATCGTTTTTGTTATGTAAATATATAATATTTATTAAAGTGTTGACGAATAAAATCAATTTTATAAACGCGGCAAACATGTTTAACTCTTTATATTATTTAAAAATACTGCTTTATATATATCTTTATGGTACTCAATAGACATACAAAAATGAATTTTTGTGAATCATTGGAAGATTTTTTCCAGTTTACTATCTTAGACATATTTACGTGTACGTAGAAATAATATTATTTGAATGTTATATCATTAGAATATAATGTCAGCTTCTAATTACTAGCAGGTATTCTGTTCTAATAATATAACATTCGAATATTTACTACACATTAAATTAAAAAATTTCTTTATAGCATTTACAACATGTCAAATTTCATCCAGTGGCACAAAAATTTAATAAAAGTATCATAGATAATTTAATTCTAAAAAGGCGAAGGATTAAAATATCGTCTACCTCTTATCACACTAAAGAAGTTTAACTGTTTATTTTATACGAGTGATGCCGAATAGACCCAGCATTCGTCAAACGAAGATCGAAAGAAGCGAATTCGACAATTCGTTCATTCGACCGTATATGCGCGCGTATTGAAGGAAACGAAGTTTATTCGCTTGAACTTCATTCCACTATACTTTTAATCTCAATGTATGACGCGAATCGAACATTTCGTCTTTTCGACGAGGAGTAAAACGTCACCGCGGGGAGGGTTAAGGCCGCGATTCGAAGGCAATTGAAGTAACAGGGTTTCAGCCGGTGGCTTTGGAGCAGCGAAATCCAACCGCAGCCGCATAAATCTGCCGCGGACGCATAAATCCACGTGTCCGAGCGCATAAATTTCGATGCGTGTCGCGAATTACATAAACGAGCGAGCGTAGCTCGTTTCATTAGAATGCAGTTTTGCAAACGTGCGGCGATAAGTGTGCCGAGGGGACACCGAGGGCCGAAAGCGCGCCAACGATCGTGCGTTGTGTGCACGCCACTTACCGATCCGTTGGATGCACCACCGTACGGCTGGCGTACGACCGTGTACGCAATTAGTCGATAAGTAGGGGACCGTACGCGGCGAGCAACGAGTAACGAGTCCTAATGACTTCTAAATAACCAAGTCGGCGTTGCGTATGCCCGGCATGCGGCCGAGAAAAAGTGGCGAGCGTATCTCGCTTATCTCGGGCCTCGACGAGGCAATTTAACCGAAGCTGTCGGCCGGCCCGATCGATTTCGCGGAAAGCAACCGTTCGCCACCGAGGAAATCACCGCTCCTCGATGCTTTTAAACGCTGCAGCCGTCGATTAGAGAACTAGAAGTATCGCCTGTTTCTTCTCGTGGATTTCGAAGCGAGTGCAGCATCGTTCACGTATATCACGCTCAAAGTGGTTAATTATCCCCGTTCACCTCCGTGTTTACTTTTTCGAAGAGATTCGTCGAGACTGCGAGTACCTACGTACGAAGAGACCAGCGAGGTTCTGAAGGCACACACATGCGGAGGTGATAGTTTAACCAGAGAAAAAGGGACGTGGAGTCCGTCTAGGTGGCGCCCGAGGTGTGGTCGGCGCCTCCGCGAAAAGGCGCCGAGTCACTCCGGCCGCGAGTCACACCGAGCAACAAAACTTTAAGCGGGCACTTAAGAACCCGGCTGACAGAAGCGTCACTAATTTTCCCGGGCGTTTTTGCGCCCTCCTCGCCCAGCGTTCGCTCGCTCGCTCGCTCGCTCTTTCATCCCAAACCGGCGATAATCATGGCACGCGTATCATCATCGTGCTTCTTCTCCTCTCGATTAATTAACCCTCTCCCCCCTTTCGATCTGTCGTTAAATACGTTTCACCGTATCACACGTGTACATAATCAAACGAAAGAGTCTCGAGAACGTGGATCGTTATACCCTTCCCTCGCTCCCGAGAAATTAACAGGGTTGTTGGACGTGTAATACGCGTAATACGCGGCCAGTTCGTTCACGAGATCGAAATGGGAAACGATCTTAGGGGCCTCTGTTCGCAATTAGATATCGGCCAGGCCACCGAAATACTCGACTCGAGCAACGCAATGGCTGACAACAGTTGGACGTCTGTCATTACGGTGTTCGGTCGCCTCGTAATTGACAGTCTAATGGCACGGTTTAGAATCTAAGGTTTGCCCTCCTGTCCCTTCTTGTCTTCTCCCCGCCGTTTTTGTCCGTCGCCTATACCTCGTGAACCTCGTCACGAACCTCGAGAGATTCTCATTAACGATTCGCTTTCTTTGAGCCCGATCGGGGCCGGCTTCTAACAAACTAAACGGCCCGAGAAATCGCACAGTCACGAGTCGTGGGTGTTTCGAAGCTAATCACCCTCGGAGAGGGTACCGCGTCGCTAACGACCAGGATGAAAATTAGCGTGAAGCCGTTCCGAGGACGGGAAGTCACTCGAGAGAAATTTTGTTCGTTTCGACGGACGATTGGGGAAGAGGTTTCAACCCTCGAACGTGTCCCGGGCAAGTGATTTTTCCAAGTCGTGTACAACAACAGGCGGTTCCCACGCGGCTCTTTGAATAGTCCTTTGTGCCGCGTCAAACCGTGCACACTTTGAAATTCACATTTTCTATAAATTTGGAGGTGTTTGAATACTCCGGAAAAGAATGGCCGCTTAAAGGCCATGTTTCAATGGCTTCGTATTAAAATGCAAGCAGCGTCGAGTCTAATTGAATCTCCGCGCTTTGATTAGAAATTCTTCTTCCGCCGTCGAGAACGTCGTTAGAGCCTAGAAAGATTATTCCGTTAGACTGTGGAAGAGTTTAAGGAAGTTTCAACGAAACGGTTCGTCGGGTGGAAATATCTTTTTTTTTTCACGATATTTCAGAAACGAACCGAAAGATAACGCGAGAAGCCTATAAATTTCATTTTCCTCGGTGGATTTTAAACATCCGGATCCTCGTGACTAACGAGCGTGGTGATCGAGAAGAGATAGAACGTTGCCACGTATCGACAGGACGAAATTGCAGGCGCCACTGAATGACTTGGTAAAAAAACACCGTTCGAATACAAAGGATGCCGCTGAAAAATTACGAAAATCGAGTCTTAACCTCGCCACTTTGATCCTTCTTATTTATCAATATCGGGGATGTGCTGCATTGGGTGAGAGACTTTTGGATCCGACTTGTTAAATTCTCGACAGCTTCAAATTTTCAACCTTCGAATGCTCGAAGCTCTGAGATTATCCAGTGTTTGAATCTTTAAATCTCCAAATTTTCATTTTAACTTGGAAATATCTTGAAGCTGTGACATTCCCAATTTTCGCTCTTCAATTTTCATTTTCCTTTCTGAATTATTTCACACTTCTGTTTACATTTTTCAACATTCACTTTGCTGTTTTTCAATTTCTGCTTGCAAGTCTTTATCATCAAGGTACTCTATGAAATAATCCTCGTGATTCTTCGTCAAAACACGAGTAACAAGCTAGTCAGTAATAAATTATAAGTTTGGAAACGAAAAAATTTCTTGTCGAGTAAAGTGACTTTTTAAGTAGCAATACAACTACTGCAACACTCTTTGCGATGATCTTCAAAAATTAGAGATCGTCACGAAATGATCGACAATGTGTAACGTCGAAGAGAAAATGGGAAATATATACGCGATAACTGAAAGTTAAATTTTATTTATAGATAGCCACTCGGTAATGAAAGTACATATTCGAACTAATTGTGAATGCAATTTTATGTATTGTTGAATTAATAGTAAGTCATATCGTGGCAAACGATTCGTGACAATTTCTGAATTCAAGGCCATCACGAAGACTTAGTATAGTAGATGGTTGTATTCGTCTCAGCATCGATTACAATGCTACGAAGTTTAAAAAATATAGTGCTATTTAAAGAAGTGAATGTAACCTTCACCTTTTACTCGACAGAGAATAAATATTGTTTGAAAAGTAGTTTTAAAAGTTGTAATTCATTGCTGACTAAGTATTGATTAACTTTTGTTTCGAACACCTTTTTCTCAGATTAGTAGAAGTATTCTAGAATTGTTTCGTGACTCATCTTGTATAAAGCGAAATTAGTTGAACTTGGTCCTTATTTAATTTTTACATGCACCTAATGACACAATAAATATTAACTGCCTATGAGACACTATAATAGTTGCGTAAGTTTTAATAAAGTTTATGAAGGTTTATAAGGTTGGAATTTAAAGAAAATGATACAAGTCGAAAAAGTATGTTTTTTTCAGAAGAAGCTAAAAATAATTTTTGAATAAATTCAGATATCTTTTTTTTTTTTATCAAAAATAAAGTAATTTAAGATAATATACTTTTCATCTTATCACACTTGTTGATAATTATATAGTGAGTTGTCCTAATACCTTTTTTCATATAATTTTTTTACCTGTTTACAATGCTTTTATACAAAGTTAAATATCGTGAATTTATAAGAAATTTTATTATACTATATTAATTTTATTTTTTATTATACCATTTTGAGTGATAATGATCAAATTAAAATATAACAACAATATTAAGCAATATTTATTGTTTTTACTGAGATCTTTATTTTCCATAATTAACTGATAGTACTTGTAATATGTGATATTATATTTTTCTAATATGGAATATTTTAGAAAATGGGAAATGGGATGAGTAATTAACGCGTCCGATAATTATTTTTATTTTATAAAAAATAAAATTTATTACTTTTTTCACAAAATTAAAACCAAATGTTATCAGTAGTTATCAATCGACATCAATTAGTATTTGCATTAAATTGTATTTTGTATTTTACACATGTATTTTGTTTTATAACAATCAATTATAATTTATCAATCATTCATTTACATTTCGAGTAAATAAATATTTTTATATCTCATATTTAGCTGTTTGGGGTAATTCACATCAAGAAAATCATTTTTGTTTGAATCTTCAGAAATATTCATCAACGAGATAGTAATTGATCATATTTATAATGATTACACAAAGTTGAGTCTACATATTTGGTAGATAATCACGTGGAAGCAAAGTTGATATAATACCTTGTTATAATATTAGTTTAAAAATTTCTATACGAAATCTCGGGTTGTGGATTTTTCTTCAATATTATTTCGCAAATGCGTATTTTTTTATAATGTTTACATATAAATAAACATACATATAAATAACCGATTATATTCACCGTCAGAATTTTTAAATATCAGAAGTATTATAAACAAACAAGATCTTCATAACTGGTTCAAAACTCACATTTCGAGAGTTGATAAAGTATTAAAATTGTATCAAAGAAATCAGAGTGCAAGGAATGGGAGAAAGTTACTGTATTATAAAAAAATCGTACATTTTCCAAGAATCACTCGAATCTCTGCTAAAAACTACTCCAAAAAAAAAAAAAAAATTTAAATTTACTCGTTTCGACTATTTTTTAGTCTTCTTCGTCGATTGCCCAAGAAACGTCACAACGATTCGTGTGACAGTTTCGACAGTAGATTCCATTTCGACCAAGTGTTTCGAAACGTATCACTGTGGCTCTTGCGGCAAAAAATCGCAGTTCCCAGGGGTCGAAGTTTTTCAAAGGATCGTTCACGCTGCCACCGATTACCGACGACGTTCGCGAGGCCGGCCAGAAAGAGGCTACATGACTTTCGAAATATCAGCGAACGAACGTTCGTACGGCCGGATGATCTTTGCATTTAACCACGTAAACAGCGCCTTTGTTGGCCGCCGCGATTTCCATTTACGGATTCGACACGGGCTGTCACGAAAGGCCTCGCCGCTACGCTACTCATTCCGGGATGCCTTGATGAGGAGCATCCTCCGATTGACATGCACGGAGTAAACGAAAGTGTCGAACGACCCCCTTGATCGATCGCCTTCTTCCTCCGCTTCTTACCTCGCTCCTTCCCATCGTTTTATACAGTCAATTCCCCTATTGTTCTTTTCCTTTTTTTTCTTTTTTCTTTTTTTTTTTTTATTTCATTTACCGCTGACTTACTGAACACGGCCGTGAATCGCGCGTTTCTTTGTTGAACGATAACAGGACCTTGGCGGTTGATTAAATGGTTGGAATAACAACGTCCATTTCTGTTAGTTTTCTTTCATTCTTTTGTGATACGAGATTGAAACAATTGGAGGATCGTTATTCGCGTCACTTATGATTCGTATTATCACCGTGATACATATTTGATTTAATTTAAATTTTTATCGTATTTTAATTTAAATTATTATTACATTTGAATTTGACTTTTTCAATTTAAATTTGATCATTTAATTATTATTATATTTATTACATTGTATTCATATTTAATTTAAGTTATTATTGTATTTAATTTTATAATTTAAATTTTTCATGTATTTGTGGGAAAGTTAAGGACGTAAAACTGCACGTATTACATTGTGAAATTTAACTTTTGCAAAATATATTTTATCTGGGGATCTTGTCTAAGCTATTCGCGTCGTTAAAAATTTTTTAATTCCTAGTTCACCTTGTCTTTAATTATTTTAGAAAGTAACGTCCATCATCGATAATTACCGTAGCAGTCACGTTTCAAAACGACCTAAATGGAGATTCACCTACTAAATATTATAATACGTAAATACTGTAGTAACAGATGTTACAATACGCGATTTATTTTGGATATTTTGTGGATCATAAAAATATTGGCAGACTTGATTTTTTTCTTTTTGTGAAAACAAATGATAAATTAACAAAATTCATTTGCATAAATAGTTTACTACGTAGAAAAGTAATATGCACAATAGCAATTCCCAATAATGACAAAAATAATGGTAAAAATGGTAAAAATTCGAGAATCAAACGAGAGGCGTTTTTTTTCAGCTCTATCACGTATTTTAAAAATGTGTAAAATATTTGCAATTGTTTAAAGACAAAACGTCTTTTCCTAATGTTGGCACAGTATCATTCGATAACATTCCAGTACTTACAAAAGGATATTTTTCCAACAACATTTCACAGATTAAGCATTGGAATTACAAGTGCGTCAAATTTGACTTTCGAATTTTTATATTTCTTGTATTATTATTGCAGGTATAATTCATTATTATCAGATTTTTATATCACAAA
>CAJDYZ010000082.1:15019-26884 GCA_903986555.1 Heterotrigona itama
GCGATATTAAACGATTTACCAATAGTTCCAACATTTTCTCCAAATGTGTTTGTACCGTTCCCGCTGCCCCAGAGACCAGCTAACATTGTCCCAAGTCCTTCCATACCGATACCTCGATTAATCGCATGAACTGGAGGAGGTGGAGCGCCTAAAAAACAAATATCAAAAAATTTTAGCTAGAAAATTTGAATTGTCGAGTATCTTAATTTTTTAATTTAAAATTTTGTTAATCTTCAAGTTCTTTGATCTTTTTAATCTTCAAGTTTTTAAACATTTATATTTTCAACTACTCTGAAATTGGCTTGGAATAGAACCTGTTTTAAAAACTTTATTGATTTTAAAATACCTCGAAAGCTATAATATATTACGTAAATTAAATATATATAAAAAATATAAATGTTTTGATTTTAAATGGGATATTTTTTGGAAACATTTATAAATAATTAGTGAAATATTTTTATTAATTTGAACAATGTATCTGTAGATCTTACCACACATCTTGGATGTTGTTGGATAATAACTGATAGATTCCACTGTACACGCTAATACACCAGCTAACATACCAAGCACACCAGACAGGGTTACAGTCGGTGTACCCCATTGACCAGGATATGGGATTCGGAACCACGGAGAATCATTGATAATCTTTAATTTACTATCTGCTCTGGCTGGATGACCGATTGGTAAAGCATCGGTCACGGTTAAAATCATGCAAATTATCCACATAACTATTATTGTTAACAGTACCTAACATAAAAAAAAAATAGAGATAAAAATGATAGAAACTTAAATGGAAAAAGCTGGAATATGAGAGATACGAAATATAAATATATGAAATAATTACTGGGAATAGTTTAAACAGTTCGAACCAGCGGACTCCTATTCCTTGACCCTTACGGTATACCAATATTGGAAATGGTACATTAACAAGTATTTGTGAATACAATGTTAACATCAATATTGTTCTGCAAGATCAATAAATAAGAAATTATGTACTTTCCTCGTCGAAAACACTAATTTTGATTAGTTCATTAATTAAATTATTTGAACAACATTATTGAAGTAAAACAAGCTATTACATGCTGCATTATTTTATAAAGATAAAGAAGGTAAACTTACCCAGCTGCTATGCCCCAATGTTGAGACGCAGCATCAGCTGCATTCTCAAAGAGAGATATTCCAACAAGAGATACAGTTGGCACAATAGTCAGTGGCGTAATAAATTTCAATAAATATCCGATAATACCTGTTAAATAAGCAAAAATTTAATATTTAAAGAATACCTTAAATATAATTACGATACCTCCAAATCCAACGACCACTTGAAATAGAGAGGATACAGCAATGGCTCCTGAAAGTTCCCTCATCCTAACTTGCCACAATTCAGTGCGATTTTCAGAAGACATTTGGTTCAGAATCTCTGGCGGTGGACATTTCCATTGTGGCAAACTTAGTATGGCTAAAGTTGGGACTAAAAAGGAGATGGTTCCTCCTTGAACTAAAGGTAATCTACGACAATACATGAATATTGGAAACAGAATTAAGAATCAGTTCCATCAGCAATTAAATTGAGTAATTAGTCGATTAATTGTGATATATTTAAATCGGTAAGAATAATATTTAGTTAAAATAATATGAAACTGAATCTATAAAATTACAAAGTTTAAAAAGCCCAGTTTTAGCGATGAAGACATCATATTTATATTGTCGAATTTTTACATTAAGGCTATTAGAATTATTTAAATATCACGTATTGAAATATAACATACAAAACATAACATCTAAGGAATATATATCGACACAATTTAAAAGTCAAATTGAAGAAGTGATGTAATCTACGATTATAAAGATACGTTTCTAAAATAATGATTTTCCACAATTATGGAATTTCGTAATAATTTTAAGTTGATAAACTTCTTCTCAGAAGTTGTTGGATATCACTAACAACTCGTAAATCTTGTTAAACAAGAGTACAAAATAGTCCAACAGTGATAAAGTCAAGAAGATTAGCATTAGAACAAGATACAGACACGAATTATCAAGGCATGAAACACGCATAAATGTCGATTGAAAAAAGATAATTCACTATTCAGCCTTGATCCTCAAATTCATGTGCATTTATAAATTACATTCGCAACATTCATTTCGATGGCGTTTCTCTTGTAAATATTCCAGTTACATGATTCTTCATTATTACGTGATAATTATAATATTGAGATATTGATATGACAAGATCATTATAAAATGAAAGAATCATAAAATAAAAAAAGAAGGCGATTTTAACTATTTTATTTAGTAAAAGATAAGTATCCAAAAAAAATAAGCATTTCATAAATAATGAAATCTGACTTAGAAAAATCCTCTTCGAAAATAGTAATTTTTAATTTGCAGTGAAAAACCTATTAATAAATATTTCATTGTACGAACTCTAATTTATAATTACTAACTTCTTATCGTTTGTAATAGTTGCAAGAGTTAATGGAATTTTGTAATTTAAATTTAAAAAAAAAATTAATAGTAATGGCGCTATGTAATAGACACAATTTATAAAGTTTATATTCGTAACGAATTGCTCAACATTCATATAATTCTTTCATAGTTACAGAGGCAGCCTCGTGTCTGCTCTAGCACTTATTAAGCGTCACTTATCAATTTAATGCTCTAAAACGATTCGCGGTAATTTATACAGTATGATTCAAATACTCTTGTAAACTGAAGAAGCTATATAAAAGGTTTTTGGAATAAATTTTAAATCAAATAAATTGATAGAAATTAATATAAATTGATAGAAATTAAACTTTGAAATAAATTTAAATCAAATATAAATAAAATTAAATATAATTTTATATTATATAATTTATTTAAAAATTTGTATTTTTCAGATTGATACGGAGCTAAATTACCTGCACCCTACGGTAGTTTGAATAAAGGTAACGAGTCCTGTGACAAAGATCATAGTGGAGATTATGTGACTTCTCGATGGATCGTCTTCTGCCATGCATAATGCAGGAGTAAGGATAAAGGGAATCGAGACTATTGCGCCTATCATGGTCAAATAGTGCTGAAAAACATATTATTCCATTTTATAGATAATATTAATGATAAGAAACAGGAGATTTAATGATTCTGAAATATCTTTAATAACATAAATTTAAACCAACTTTAAATGATGAAGAGATATCCTATCACACTAAGATAAATTTTGTTTTTTACTTATCTCAAATATTTGCGTAAAATACGAATACATTTAATTTATTTATACCTATAGTTTTCTATAACTCAGAAAAGGGATTTGTGTTTCGTGGAACTTTTTTGAAAGAAAAAAAAAGTTTTTTTTCATTTATGTTGTAAACCAAATAAACAGAGATTAAATTAATTGCAAATTTCTTTGATATTGAACATAAATAGTTCTTTTCCTGTAAGAAATATTTCATGTTTAATTTATAAAAGTACCTGTAAAGCCATAAATAAGCAAAGATACCATGGCGGGATGTCATCGATGCCATAAGTGAGATTCGTATTTCTTTCGTTCTCTGGTCGACTTTTAGTATCCGACGATGTGAAATTTTCTATATTCTGAAATAATAAAAATAAACATAATGACAATTACTTCATTTTATAAAATATTTGAAATCGCATAGAATATTAATTCTGATAGATTACACTTAAATTTCTTTTAGATTTTACGATACTATGATTTATCTTTTCTTTTTTTCCTTTCTAACGAGGAATTTTTAACGAAGTCATAATTTCTATTTTTTTGTAGAAAATAACTAAAATTTAGAACGTACGACCGGTATGGTCTCATTAAGTACGTAGTATATTTGGAAACCCTAATTATGTTGGAAAACCAACTGGACAGGAATAATTGTATCATCGTGCTCATTAAGAGGATTAATTAACAGTAGGAAGATAATTAAATTAAAGAAAAAGAATTTTTTCATATAAATATTTTAAATATTTTTGAAATTAATTTTTTATTTTGCCCTTTGAATGTTGTATCGGTATTTAAATTTTTAAATTACTTTGCCGCTGATTATCAATAATTAATCACTTCAATTATTATTTTCCAGAAAATGTGATATAACGCAATTTAAAATTCCAGATTTTAATATCTCAGAACAAGTGGGAGATCTACATTTTTCACCGGTAAAATGGAATGTATCTCGCAATCTTGAATGTGTAATCACGCTTTATTAGATCCAAGACGTAACCAATGGCTTAAGGCTCGATTAGAATCTAAATATATATATCAATACTGTCCTTTTTCAGTAACGCAACCAACTAAAGTTCACTATCAAGTTTACGTTTTAATATTATACGCAGCGTCTCGCAGTCATCTATACAGAAGAGAAATACATTTATACAGAAAATTTTTATAATCTACTAATATATCTAGAGGTATTTTAATTATCACCATTAGATGTAACAATGATGGTATAATAATATCGTATAATTTTAAATTGTATTACACAATACGATAGTGTTAATTTGTTCAGAGTAATAGTCTGACAATGAGGAGCATTGACGTTATTCGTCTGATCACATAAGCATTCTCCGGAGAATAAAAATCATACGGTGTACTTTCTCAGATTGAAAATTTTTTTAAATTTTTGGAAATGTCTTTATGAAAGCAACTATCATAACGTTAGTATAATTTAAATTAATTAATATATTATGTTTTATTTTTAGCTTTTATACGCAAAAATATTTAATATCAATTCTAAATTGGAATACAAAATATTAAAAATGAAGAGTTATATTGCACACACAATGCGAAGCTTTTAATTCATCATTAAATTTCATTAAACGAAGAATTGTCTAATTGGATATTCCAGAAACTAATACACATATCACATAAAATTTGTTTTATACAGTTGATGCTCAAATCAATAGAAATGTTTCTACTATAAAAGTTTCAAACAATCAGTTATAAAAAAAAAAAGCAAAGAATAATCATCAGACGCCGTTTTTCTAATCACTTACCACCTCGGTCATCTGCATTCCGTTTTCAGGCATAATGAAATCACTCTGTTCACGGACACAGAAGAAAGTTAATTTCCTCTACAATAAAACTATAATAAAAATCACTGATGTCAATAATCCACAACGATTCTCCTGGAATCGCGGAAGAAGAGTAAAAGTTTTTCTTCACGCGACGCAATCATACGTCCACGTTAAACCGATGTTAGCAACAAACTGTGTCAATAGACGCGATCGCTTCTTAATTTATCACTAGTATATAACTGCTTAGAAACCGAGTATTAGCTAGTCTCGGAGTCTTTTCATTTTTGACAATCAATGAGACCATCAATGAAATTTCATTGGAAATTTACAAACTCAAATAATTGGTGATAATTAAAACATAAGTATCGAAGTATCGAAGAAAAGATTGAATAAAACGTTAAAATAGCGTTTTGACTGAAAATTGAAGAATTGTCAAATAATATAATTTTTGTTTAAATCAATTTAACACTTGTATTGATCTTAATTCATTTTAATTTATCATATGTTATGTCGTAGATTACTGCGTGCGTAGAATGTAAAATTAAATTATTTAGAAACACACATCTTAATTACTTGCCAAGGAATCTCGCGCGAATAAATATATATATTTTTATCGCATTGATAAAAATAATATTGCCTATAGGCCAGCCCGGAATTTAGGAGAAAAAATACTGGTGAAGTTAAATGGATCATTGATCGATATTCGTGATTATATTTGTAGTTGGAGATCTCGTCTAAATTTAAATTTAACACTGTGTGTATTATCAGATATTCTCCGATATTGACGCGCAATTTCTAATTATTAAATAATATCCTATTAAATAGTGTATGTTGTTATTTTTTCTGCGAACATCTTTCATGACAATAAATTAGCGATACAATATGCAAGCACAAGAATAAAATTATAACATTAGTACTGTTTGTAGAGATATAGATATGGATTTGATAAAATAAAAAACTAGATTACAAATTCAGTAATTCTTACTTCTTCGTTTTATTGAATTCGCGATAAAAAAAAAGGATTAATTATATTTTAGTAAGCATTATTAGTACCTTAGAAGATTCTAATGTTGATAATTTGATTTTCCCGCTAGAATAAGTGGTGGCACCTGTGTCGTTGAAAACTATAAGATATGTAACCTCAATATTTATGTAGTCAGAGCTGTGTATCATAACCTATCGTGCTATTTCTTCTTGGTGTTGTATGTCATAAATAGATATCTTAATAATCCATATTTCATGAATGTTTTGGATTTTTTGTAATTTTATAAAAAGATATTGGATCAGTATTTAAAATGGATGAGCTAGGTGAGCCTATGGAGGTGGAAATGGTTCCAGTTATTGATGATGTAAAGGATGTTGATTCTGAGCAGACCGATGTAAAAACATTTAATTCAAACAATATGCAAGCAGAGGTAAAGAAACATTAAAAATGATCAATTTACGTGATCAATGTGCAAGTTTTATAAATTTTTTCGTTGTTATTGTGATTTCAATTTTCATAAATAAAGCATGGACATGTATAACATGTATATTTATATATGTACTTAATTCGTTGTTTTCTTGCTTTAATTAAGAATTATTTTATAATATTAAGCTACAAAAATATTATGCATATGATAAATCATGAAATTGGAAATTAATATATCATATTTTATTCAATCAGATACAGTTAGATAGTCGTTATGAAAATCGTGGCGGTACTTTTATGACTGGTATAGATATATTCAGTAAAGAAGAAAAATTGAAAATGGAAGAGAGAGCCAAACGCTTTGGACTAACAGAAAAATTAAAAAATAATTTATCAAATCAAGAGCAAGATTTATATTCTAGGTATAAATATTAGCTTGGCAAGCAATGTAAAATGATTCAATAACCCAGATATATATAACATAAATTATTCTAATTTTTAGTATGGGCATTGTGGAAGATAGTGAAAATACAAAAAATATCAGATTAAATGTAATACATATGAGAGGAACAGAAGAGATGAGTACCAAAGATGTTTTCAAATATTTTGAAGATTATGCCCCAGCATCCATTGAATGGATCAATGATATTTCATGTAGGAATAATTTTAATTCGTGAATTATACGAATTTAAAAAAAAAATTAAGTTATTTATGATCTCTCATTCTTTATTTACAATATAGGTAATGTTGTCTGGTTAGACAATGTGTCAGCAGCTAGAGCTATGTTGGGATTATCGAAAAAAATTGTGGGTTTAGAAAAGCAGAGAACTACAAAATCACTTGATGATAATCCTGATGAAGAGAACAATGTAACTAATGATGACTGTACTATTGAAATGGATGAAGATAATGAAATCACAAAGGAAACAGATAAAGATTATATAAGTATCAAAGATATTAATTGCCCATTACCTCCTGGTTTGTGGAGGAAGGGGATAAATTATCCTAAATCTAAAGCAATATTTCTTAGATTTGCTACTAGAGCTGATAAAAAACAGCCTAATGCAGAGAAAATGAGTGAATATTATAAAAAGTATGGAAATCCTAATTTCGGAGGTATTATTACAAATATCTGCTATAAACAAACACTATAAAACACTAACAAACACTATAAAAATGTTTTATCCAAATACTGAATAACTAATACTAAATTTTTTTTATAGGTATTAAAGGAATTTTAACCGAGTCTCGAAAACGAATGTATAAACAAATTAGACAAAATAAAAGAAAATTCAAAGAAGAACCGCAAGATGATGTTAAAGATAGAAAACACGCAAAGAACCCTTGGGGTGCATTGTCAGAAAGTTGGGGACTCAATGATGCTATAGAAAGTGAGTTTGGCACCAGAAATGAACCTAGAGATCACGGGCGTAGTGTGAAGGAAAGATTAGGGATAAAATATCCTCCAAAGGAAATTACATACACTGAAGAACAACAAAGTAGTTCGAGCAGTGATAGCGAAGACGAATGGTGTAAAAGAAGTAAAGTTTTACGGATGCGAATGCATGCAGACGACGAAGAAGAAAAAATACACAAACGACGTGCGAAACTTCGACAAGTCAGTAATTTCTGCTAACTGAAATCTCTACAATGATAGAATTTATTTAGTCATTACAATACATTTGCAGACGATGTTAAACAACCTAACTAGAGGTAATGATTTACGATCCAGACTCGGCATATCGAGGAAAGGAACGCAGTTCCGTGACGCAATTCAAATAGTTGTAACAAATACAAATGCAACGAAATCAAATTCATTAAAGCTTAACGATTCAGAGGTAGTTATCGTCAAAAATTTGATATTATTATTTACTTAAGTTTAGTAACAAAAATCTTAAAATAGTTTGAGTTTTATTTATGTTATACAGGAGGAAGATGGTGAAATAATTGAAGATAATGAAAGCCAGGAAAAGGAAGAGGGTGAGTGGCAAGGATCTGATGAAGAGGAACGAGAAGAAGAAAACGAAGATGACTATAGCGATGAGGATAGTGACAAACCAGCGAAAGAAGTTCAAGGACCTAAGGGCAGTGTGATAAAAGTAGTTCAACATAAACCTCGTGTCGCTTCTACAGTGTGGGCGAGATTAAACAATGTAAAAAGCGAAGTTATTGATAATTCTATTAAGGATAGGTAAGAATTGAAAAATTTTTATATTCTATTTATATGAATAACATTTTAAATTAATATATAATATTTTAAAGGCAATCGAGAATGCGAGACCTCAGAAGTACATTAAAAGGCGATCTTCGATCTCGAATCGGAAATCATACAAGAGGTCGCTCTCCCTTAAGGATAGAAGTAAAAAATGACAAATATGCAGAAGGTAGTGAAACAGAATAATGGTCGAATGAATTGTCATAAAAATGAAACGTTTTTGCTGCTTTGCGATTGTGCTGTTAGATTTCAGGGAAAGAATATGATATGGTGCAAATTTGATAATTGTATAAAAGAATCGAAAACGCGCTCATTACACCGAATCTGTTACAATTTCACTTAACTTATATAAAAATTGAATTTTTATCACGAACATATTCATTTATATTAATAAAGTACGACAAAATTTCACTGATATATAGTCGTATCATGGGATAATAAATTCGAAAAAATATATATTTTTAATCTTAATTGACTATGCCTTGCACTGCCAGAATAGCTCAGGCAAAGTGTGAGAGTTTAAACTTTTATGTTTAAGTATAAATGTTCTAAGAGAATATATGCTATATAGATATTTATAAGTATAAAATCTCCCATATTTTTTACTCATATTACTCAATTATAAATATGAACATTGATCTTTTTAATACGATTAATGTTAGCATTTTGTATATATTGGTAATGTAGCATCATCTTCCTATTCTTAAAATCAGACAAAATACAAATGAACGGGTAATGGGTGCTTCCTGAATTGTATATAAATATTATCTAGTATATTATCTAGTAATAATAAGAAACACAGTTTTTTCACTAACACAATCACGACTCAGAAAAATAGAACGTATTTTTAAATATTCGTTTGTACAATTAAGACTTTTGTATTTTGTAATTATAATTGGAAAAAAAAGATATTTTCAGATACTCCATAATTAAGAGAAAAATAAATTTATACCTTATTGTACAAAAAAGAAAATGTTCTGCAAACGAATATTTAATAAATTGTACATCGAAGCGATATATAATAATGTTTCGCAATTTTTTTGTTTTGAAACTTCCGTAGTTATGAATTAAAAAAGCCAGTGACAAATGAAGGAAAATACTCAATACGGCTGTAAATAAAAACAAAATTGTACGAGACTAATATCGTATACACGCGGAGCATTTAAAATATGTATTTTCCTTACATATATATGTAATAATTAATGAAATATTTCGAGGTCTGTGATTTTTTAGATGTGAACATTAAAGGAAAAGAAAATGCAGTTTCATAACAATAGTTAACCAGAATGGCCCTTGTCTGCAATTTTTTCACATATTCAATGAGATGTAAAAAACATGAAAAATAAACAGAATGATATAAATATTCTATCTGAGTTTGGAAGAAATAGGGAATAATTGTGACATCGATTCCGAATAATTGACCAATAAAGCCGCCTTTATATTAGCACAATAATACTTTGAATAGTCATTTTAAAATACAATAATTGATAATTATGATTTCAGTACATATATATTTATCATTTACACAAATAACAATTATTCGGAGAAATATTCGGCTGAAGTAATTCGAGAAAGAAAAATAAGAAAAAAAAAAAAAAAAAAGATTTATCGTTCGAAGAACACAGTGGATTATCGGAATGTTCTTTTAGCTGCATTCATAGATTTTTACCCATCACTTTGATTCTCTACGTTAATTTAATCTGATCTTTTATACTGTTCAATGTTATTCAAAGAATATTCTACTATGATTTATTAACACATTAAGCACCTAGCACTTTTTGTCGATATTTTCCTTTACGCTACGGTGATCGACATGGCACTTAATGTATTAAATAAAAAAATAAACATTAAATATCTTACAAATGAGTAAATTAAGAATGATAGATTCTATGAATGCAACTTGGAGGCACGATGTAATTTAATGCATTAACAAACGAGATGCGATATTTTTGACGCCATTAATACGCGCTTTTTTAATTCCTTTTAACTTACATATTCATCTGAAATCGCGTGAAAACCATTTGATAACATTTACTACATTTACTAACCGTGATTTATCTAACATTATATCTACATTTTTATATGTTTCATCGAGTATAAGATCTACTAGACTTGTGAACTAGATCTCCCCCCCCCCTCCCCTCCCCAACTAATATAATTATTCGTTTCTTCCTGTTTGCTTCAGAATCAGAAATATCAATCTCGTTTGCTAAAAGACAATCGTGCAAGATATCGAGGATCCCTTTCTTCTATCCTACATAAAAACTGTTGATGTATTTTGTAATTAATGCTTTCCCCTTTGTTATTAAGCCAATCGATAAACGCCATTTTCGCTTCCTTTGTATTCCTCTTCGTACTCTTTTTTTCATTTTCTTCGTCTTGTTTCTTTTGCTTTACTCTTTTTCTTTTTTTGTTCTTTTTTCCTCATAAATGACGTATAACATTTAAAATCCATAGACGAAATATTCTTTTAATATTCGGATATATAAGATATGAATCGGCAACAACAACAAATACACGCAACGTTTAAGTATATTAGGCCTGATGATATTGATAATAGTTCTATCAATGTATATATTAAACGCTACAATCTATCGTTGCTCGCATTCCACTTGCATCCTGTGCCTCTTTCTTCGCGATAATGGTGTTCCAATTACTAAATTTTTTTCTTCTTCTTTTTTTCTTCCTTTTTTTTTTTAATAATATCTTTTCGATTACATCAGCAGTCATCATGACATGAATTTTTAAGAATATTCGACAACAACAAGTGTACGTTTGATGGAAGATCCTTAACAATAGCTCTAATTAATCCCGTGAAATTTGTACGTTTTGTACAAGATTTTGTACAATACTTGACACACGATCACAGCAAATGTACAATATCTCTTGCGTTCATCGGTCGTTTTAATTAAACATCGAATTCCATATATGTATATATCGAGAAGGAAACGAACACGAACTCAAAACTGTAAGAAAAACTTAAATATCTTGCAACTTTTCTTCTTTAATATATTTTTTTAATACTTTTACATTTGATACTGATCTCATTCTTCTTAGATTCACAAACGAACGGAGAGAGGATTTTAAAGATTCACCTCATCCCGTGTTGAAAACTTACAAGTCAACTTCTCTCGTCGATAATTTCTCAAATTCTGACTTGTAAGTTTTTTCTACATTTTTTTTTGTGATTTTTTAATTTTTTCATTTTTTTTTCTTTTTCTTTTTTTTTTTT
>CAJDYZ010000092.1:0-18865 GCA_903986555.1 Heterotrigona itama
AATATATATATAATATATATAATATATATATAATATATATAATATATATATATTATATATATAATATATATATATATACACACATAAATATGTTATTAATACCTTATTGACCGTTGATTTTGTATCTAAAGATTGTACATATTTCACAACTGAAATTTCAACGTTTAACAAATGAAACAATTTCAATAATATACAAATTCGTATTCTCTTTAGTTATTAATAACTATAGTTGAAACGATAGATATCGATCACTTAAAGAGGATCAGTGAGAAGTGTGATGAAGGACTTTATATATTTTTCTTGTGTCTTGTCGATGCTCTTACTAGAGTAAACGAGGCGTTTTTTAATAAATTTTTAAAAATATTTTAATACTAAAATCGTCAAAAAGACATATTGTAAGTGTGTAATGTAACGTTTAATTTTGAAGAGAAAAATTTTTGTTGATTACATATTATTTTCTACGAAAATTAAGTGTCGAAGTACTTTAAAAGTTATGAATTTCCAAATTCATGTTTTTATAATGTAAATAATATTACTAAAAAAAATTTTATAAAATGTCTACATTTGATTAATTTCTTTTTACACGCTTTTTATTACATATTAATCTGTCATTATATGACACTTTAATATTTTATGTAATTAAAAAACAAAATTATTTTTTCGCCCATTTATATATGGTGTAAACAAGTGTTTATGATTTATTAAAAGTTTTACTACTAAGTACTTTCAGCAGAATAAAAATTTGCGTACAAAGAGTGATATATTATACCTTTTTAATTGTTGAATTTTTATTGTTGAATATAAATAATAAGTTTATTATTCTATCATTAGAGTTATTGAACGCTTAGTATTAACTTAAATAATTTTCTAGCAATTAAAATTATTTTGTTACTAAAATTATAATCATCATTAACGAAGATACTTGAATGCTCTAAAAAAGCATTTTTCTACTTGAGAATACCAGCATTTTAATTTAATGCATAATTGACGGTCGATAAGATGATTAACTATTAAACATAAGGTACGATTGATTTTGTTAGACAATAATTTTTAAAAAATCTCCAAGGAGAGCACGTTCTTTATGATATTAGCGAGAACAAAGGAAACAACATGAATAATAGTAATATTAATAATAAGTACAATGAATTAAATCGATTCTTAAGGAGCTACGTATATCTAGAAAAATATCTCTTGAACTTGTAGAATTGTTGAACTTAAGTACTACTTTGCAAAGTGAACGTTTTACTTTGAAATTTCATTTCTCTTCGTCCGGGAAGTGCATGGAAAATTTGATTTTCTAAAGATAAGTAGCTCCTTAATTTGTTAAGCGAGAAATACGAGTGAGCTCGTCATTTAAATTGCTAATACTTTTATTTTTAATAATTCATTTATGTAAGAATCCTTAATTTCTTTTATACATTGTATTTATATTTGCGAAAAATTAAATCGAGTTAATACGTCTTTTATTAACTGTTAAAAAAGAAAAAAAAAAATCACTTAATAGTTTAAATCGACAGAGTTGAATTCTATTAGTACTCTAAATCATATTTGATTTTATATTCGTTCACACAGATGAAAGGGGTCAATAATCGTTGCTTAAAAGGTTTCGTGTTTCTTCTAAGACGAGAAACCTCTATTATTACTTCGAACAACAGGTTTGCAATATATGCAACGCAATAACATTGAACTAAAAAGAAATTGCAACACATTGGTGTACTACTTAATTGTGATACTACGATCATTAAATTCTGCACAAATAAAACTTCGATCGCTGTGATAACAAAAGATATTACATACTAATTCTAAGTTTTACCCAGATGAAAGTAAACCACAGAATAAAATACTGTTTGAGAATTGACAGATATTTAAACAGCCAATCGAACGATACGATTATAAATGTTAATTTGAATCTCTTTGGTGAGGAAGAAAAAAAGAAAAGGATCTCGAGCAGTCCACTGTGTTTAAATGTAACAACGTGGCATTTCATTTGAGAAACGACGAATCGATGATCTTAGAGTTTTAAACGTTATACAGTAGCGACGAGTTATACGCCCAACTTAATTTATGTACGTAACTTACCGGTTGCAAGTAGGCCTACAATAAATCATTGAACTGGAATAACTCAACGGAAGAAGAGAAGTTCTTTGAAAGCTCGTTCCTTTGAATCCGATTCGTAGGTTAGGGTGACGCGTAGGTTAGGTTTATAAATAATGATGGCGCCTCTTCGTGAAGACAACATCGTTCATCACTGATTCATAAACTGTATAACGAACGATGTATGAATAAGTACATTACAGTAGATTTGACCACTGAAACGGGAAGAGTGATGCATCCTGATCGTTCCTGATCGATATTTCGTATTCAAAGAGAAGGGGAACATTATAAACGATAGAATCGCTCTCTTTCCACCATTAATAATACCGATAGATATCTTGTTATAAATGGTAGTCTCTATTATCTTGCGTACGCAAGGAATCACTTCGAAGAATCACTTAAAGCGATGTGAAATTAGTGTCTTGTGTCATTTGGAACGATCTTGTATACAAAATCTTGAAATAAAGTTTCTGTACGTGCGTTACCCCTGAAATGAAGTTACTTAACGTGTTAAGTACGTGTGATCTGTAAATTTCTAATTCAGTGATTACATTAGTTGCACAGATTAAAAAAAATGAAGAGAAATATGTGCCACGACGGATACGAATTTACATGAAAAATGGAATTGGCTCGTTTGCTCGTTCTGACAGAATTTTTTGTTCCCTGCAAAAGAAATACACGAATGATGTGAAATTCAGTCAAGCAAAATTCAAACTTGCTTTGACGAATAGTCGTGTTTGGCAGGTAAATTCAGAGTTTGTGTCTAGTGAGTTTACTAATCTTATTTACCTAATTTTTTTTTATTATTCGTGAAGCTTAATTAACGGATGCTTGGAAAATGTGGTAAATCTGAAAAAAATTGAAAACATTTCAAACAAGCTTGTCTCAATGAATTGCATACAGTACAAATATAAGGATAAGATGTGTATAATAGGAAGTTTTTGATTCTTCCTTTTACTAATAATTTCTGATTCGTGTAATAGAAAATGACATCTGTGAGATTGCTTTATATTATTTAAATTCACATTTTCAAACGAGAAAATTGATCAGTGAAAAATCGAGGAAATTATTTTGCTAATGACAATTGAAAATTTTAATCATAATCATATATCCATATCGTTTTGTATATATTTTAATTTTGTAAGCTTTGCCATTTCTTTCTGTTCTGTGCTTCAATCTATCGTTCCTTGCTTTATTGTAATTGTAACTTTTTTTTTTTTTTTAATGCAATCATGAAGGAATAAGATTTTATGACAAGTGTTTAGAATAGTAATTTATTTTTTTTTTTTTGCAAAAAGTATATCTTTGGGACTGATACGAAATTTATTTAAATTTCAGAACGAATTAACGTCACTTCAAACAGGTTTGGTATCTTACAATGCGATTGAAAGAAATGGAGAGCATGCTGTTTAAAAACAGTCGAACAATTGTAAAATGTATGTGCGCTTAATTTATTACATCTGAAACTTTCTCTTAATTTATGAGTAATTTATGTTATTTCCTCAACTTAATAAATCATAGAGACTGTAATTTATTTCAGTAGAATAAGTACACGTGCTGTGTCATATTTATCGTATTATATATAAGTCATTTTAAATCTCTCTTCCGAATAATAGTTCAATAATTCAATTCACTCCAAATACGCGTCAAATTGGTATTGTCTTAATAAATTAACTCGTAGTAACAATCTCAGCTCAATAAACATTATTATCGTAAACATGTTTCTCTCATTGATAATGGTTCCTAGCGATGAGAGTATTTTTCTTAAAACTTGCAATCAGAAATTTTTCAGTCAAGAAAACAATTGTTATCCTATGATTTGTTTTATTTTGATTACAATAATTATGACCCATTTAAATATGGAGATTTACTTTTTTAAGTTAATAATATTATGATAATTAATATACAAACACAACAAATATTATTTTGTGTAATTTTTACATAGTAATAATAAGTTTTGCCGAGCGCTTGCTTTTCTAATTGATTGATTTTAAATTGAATTTCCCATATTTTTGCCGCCGTTTTTATCGACATCGCCGCTGGTTCGCTCGGTATAAACGAACTGCGCGCGCCGCTACATAAATTAGGTAGTGGCGACATCTGTCACTGTATACGAGTACTATCATCGCCCAATCCGACTTAACTGACATTTTAAACTACAGTTATTACGCTGCCTCCGATGTAGGATGTGATGGTATGGTCATTTTATGTGCGAGATATTTGCAAACGCGATGTGACATTCTTAATTTCGACACGGATACGTTCATACGAAAACGTCCACGAGGCACAATTTGCGTGTCATTATTCCGGTCGGTAGGATTTCCTCGAGTGCGAACGTAACCTCAAAGTGAGTGATGCTCGTTTTACGCAGCTTTCAAAATACGAATTTGCTCGTGTTGCTTGGTGGTCTGCTGCTGTGCCTCGTTTTTCTGATACAAGTGAAGCAAATTTACAATAACCATCAGAAGTACAACCGATACTTGGGATACAAAGAATACGTAAGACGTTTCTAAATGACCCACGCACGACGCTCGTGTTCGCTTCTCGAATTTTAATCGACTCGTTTGAACTTTAGATGAATGAAATATCAACGGAACTAAAAGCGGTGGAGAACTCGGCGAACAAATCATCGACTTACGTTCGTCAGTTGAACGAAATCCTTTTAAGGCACCGTGATAAAGATTTGAAAAATATGACCGTATCACAACCTATTCTTTGATTATAAATTATCGTAGAGTAGGTATATTTAGATGCTATCGTTCAATCTGTCAAATACTTCTACTTCCACGTGAATTTAAATAGATAATTTATATAAGTAAATGGGACATGTAAGGGTTTTATTTCTCATATTAAGAAAGAAATTTATAAATTTGTATATTCTGTAAATAATATATTTGCTCTATTATATGTGAAAATCTTGTAATATTTTTATTTCATGTATGATATTCTGCTGTTATATAACACAAGATCATAAGCTTGTAGCAACTCATCAATTTCGCCAATAAGATTTATTTAAATACCCTGATACCATTTCCATAATATGTAAAAAAATAGTAATAACAAATTATGAATATCCCCTTCATTCACATCATGTCATGTTAACAATTGAGTATTTATGAATATTCATGACCATTGCAAATGTCATCATGTATTAAAAATTAAAATAACATGTTTTAAATATTTTCAAGCGGCATACATTGTGGTACTTTAGTTTCAATAAGAACTCCTCTGGGTGCGCAAAGCCAGGGATCGTTGGTTACTTCCTGCCATTTTAACAGTCTCTGTTGTAAATCTGAGAATATTTTCTGAAAATATAATTTAGATGTAATTTAGATTTTTACGATTTGTCTCTCAAGTGAATATCTTGCATTTAATTACTCTTGCAGATGATTTAGAAGCAATATTGTTCTTTTCTTCTGGATCATATTTCAAATCGTATAATTCCCACTCTGGTCTCTCATAATAACTTTCTAACGTTTTATACCATGGAAGGTGTTGTTTGTTTTTAGTCCTATTTAAAATATCCTTTAAATAAAAAAAGATAAAAGAATGTTTGTTAATTTATAATTTAGAAGACATTACATAATCTTTTTTTCACATTATTAATTTTTATCTTTTACAGATTACCTGAAAGGTTGGTGAGACATAAAAGTCTTGATCAATAGGGAATGGCATTTTATAGTTAATATTATGTATGAGCTTGAATCTTTTAGTTCTAATGGCACGCATGGGATAATACATAGTAACTTCATGATGTGTCTGGCTAGCAAAAACAGCTGTGTCATTTTCTGTGGGTTCTGGAAATACACATGTATTGAACGAAATAATGTCAAAGCATATCTCGATATTGAGGATGGATCAAATTTACCTTGAACGAGGAGTGGAAGGAGAGATTTTCCAGTTAAAGGAGGAACTTCATTTGCATCAAATGAAAATCGATCCATATATGGTATGTTAAACCAATCTAATAATGTTGGTACAATGTCCAATAAAGATGTTAAACTGTGTGTTACAGTATTTTTTCTATGATTAGAAATTGGTGATCTAATCATCATAGGTTCTGCTAATCCTAATGTAATAAAGTTAGTTATTCTTTTATCGTAAATATCTTCATCTTTATTTTTAGAAAATAGAAAAATATAATATTTTTAATAATTTGATTAGTACCTGGTTCATATAAATTTGTTCTACCATTTGGAAATGGTATACCATTATCAGATGTGTATATCACTAACGTGTTATCTTTAAAACCAGCATCATCTAGTTCTTTCAAAACTAATCCTACGCCTATAAAGATTTCAATACTTACTTCATTGTTAGTCCTTAAATAATATCATTGTTTTTAATAAAAATACCTTGATCTAAACGAGAAATGGTAGTATACTGAGCAGCAATATCTCGCCTAGCAGCTTCGGTGTTTTGAACGAAATATGGAACTTTTACCTGTTCCCACTGATAATATATGGGATACCAGTCAGGGATAGTACCCATACCAATGTCTCCATTGCCAAATTTTTCACAAAAATTTCCGTATTCCGGATGTGTATGACCACATCTATGAGGATCGTGAAATGCAATGTACAAAAAGAAGGGTCTGAAAATTTGCTATATTTGTCTTTGTTTTCTTTAAATTCAAAATCATAGTTTTTGTTAAATTTGACATCTATTCATACTTTGTTTTATTCTGGGAGAGAAATTCTCTGACTAAAAGTTTAATTTTTGTAATGTTTCTGCCAACTTGAAGTATAGAATTATTTTCTTCCGTTTGGGAAAAATCAAATGGATATACACTGTTTGGACCTACATGTTTTTTACCTATAATACCTGTAAAAAATATTTACAAAGGATCGTTGAATTTCCACAGTATTTAAATTTATATATACCTGTTCTTATGTTATTTCTTTTCAATATTCTTGGCAAGCTTTGAACAGTTTTAAATGAATTAAAGTGATGAATTCCGTGATGGAGACCATACATTCCATTTTGATGACTTGGTAAACCAGTGAGTAAAGATGAACGACTAAAATGTTTGAAAATTATGAAAATAAACTAGTACATAATATATAATATGATAATAGTGATATGACTTGCTAAGTAGCATTTTAAACAGCAATGTACCTAGGAGAACAACTGCTGACTGATGAATATGCATTATTAAATAATAAACTTTCTTTCGCCAATTTGTCTAGATTGGGTGTTTGACAAATATTATTTAAGTAGGATCGCATTTCGAATCCCCCATCATCAGCTGCACAAAAAATTAAACTCTATAAAATTGTGAAATATAAAATAATATAAAATAATATAATAAAAAAGTAGTGTTGTTCAATTGGAGATATTCCATATGAAAATATAAGACAAGATATTTCTATCGGTTTTTAAAATTTTTATTAAACATCTTATGAGATTAAAAAGTTTCTGAAGAAAAAAAGTAACATTTTTACCCAAAAGTAAAACAGCATTTTTGTACGGCGCGATGTTTGCATCTACGTTATATAATTTGAATAAAATAAGGAAAAGAAGACAATATAATTTACTTAAGCCGATTCTTTTTAACATTGTACATTTACAGATAAGGACAATCGATAAAGAACACGTCAGATTAGCCACGTATCTATAACCACCGTTTGTATTTCTTTTTTTTTTTTCTTTTCCTTATTTTGTATGCGATATTTAATTTATTTCGTGGTCGACGAGAAAATAAAAAAGATGAAACATCAATTTAAACACGTTCGAAATATTGTGTAATTATATATTATTAACGTTATTCATTTTATTATATTATCAATGTGAATTGTGTGTATAGGTTATAATCATTCAATTATTGAGACATGTCCAAATTTTTCAAGAACTTTTAATAACATTAATTTTTCGTTAAAATTGTAATACGTTTTATGTCTCTCCTTGTTCTTTTTTCCGTCGACTTCGAAATTCTTTTTATTAAAACATGTTTAGATATAATTTAATCTGTCAAGAAGAGAATCACATAAGTGGAAGGGAATTGTTAATTTATAATAATGAGAAAAACGCCTTTCACGTGACTTGTGAGTGGCTTATTTGATTTATACGGTGAAGTCTTAAAACAGTAATAAACTGTTTATTCCAAATAATTTCATAGATGTAATCACAAGAATTTCTTGACAATTACATTTGCATTTTATACAGAAGATCAATTTGATATTTATATTCCTTATCAGACTTTAATGTAGATATTTATGTTTCAGATTAAGCAAATAAACAATATCAATTTACTATGACTAAGAAGGTGATATGTTTATTTGATGTTGATGGCACACTTACTGATCCTAGACAGGTATTATAATAAAAATAAATAAAAGTAATTTTTGTCAATAAATTTCAATTTTTTTTTTTTCACTAGCCAATCAAACCATCCATGGAGAAATTTCTGCTGGAGACTGTCAAGAAACAGTTTGACTTAGCTGTAGTAGGAGGATCAGATTTAAACAAGATTACAGAACAGTTGGGTGGTAAAAGTGTATTTGAAAAATATAAATATGTTTTTGCAGAGAATGGACTTATTGCCTTTGAAAATGGTAAACAATTACCTACAGAAGTAAGTGGTACGACTAAAAGACATTATTGTCATAAAATTTTTCTATTTTTTATTTCTTATTTCTTATTTCAGACAATTCAAAGTATTATTGGCGAAGAAGCACTGCAGGATTTTATCAACTTTTGTTTGAAATATATGTCAGAATTACGTTTGCCACTCAAACGTGGAACTTTTATAGAATTTAGAAGTGGAATAATTAATGTATCTCCGGTCGGTCGTAATTGTACTAAAGATGAGCGCATTCAGTTTTATGAATATGACCTCGAGCATCAAATTCGTCAGAAATTTATTCAAGCGATTAAAAAAGAATTTCCAGATCTTGCTTTAACGTACAGTATTGGTGAGTAAGGCTTTTATATTTATGTGAAGTTTTTTTCTCATTTAAATTTTTATTAAAAATATATCTGTTTTATGCGTAAAGGAGGTCAAATATCTTTTGATGTTTTTCCTAATGGTTGGGACAAAACATATTGTCTTAGACATATTCGAGGATATGATGAAATACACTTTTTTGGTGACAAAACAATGGAAGGTGGTAATGATTATGAAATTTATGAAAGTGATTTAACTGTTGGACATCGTGTGACTTGTCCAGAAGATACAATTAATCAACTTAACATTCTTATGGCACTTATTAAAGAAAGAAGAGAACGAGAACAATTGCAGGTTCCTATGCAATGTGCATAATAGTGAGGACTTAACTAAATATTTTATTTAGAAAGCACAAAGTACTATATGTTACATTTACTTGTCTTTATTCTTTTTTTCTATTTTTTGTTTTGTTTTGTTAATAAGCATTCCATTTATAGTATTACATTTCCAGTGTTAAAATACTTTTTGCAGGAAATTTAGACACTTAGGTGCAATAGAAAAAAATTTAGATTATTCAATTTCTTATTTTAGCAAATTAACTAGTTAAAACAATTGAATTTTAAATTTCATTTCTCATTGTTTTATTGATATCATGCAATGAGATATACAATAAAAATGTAAGTATTTTAAATTGAAATCTGCATTATTTATTTACATCATTTAACTTTTTCCTACAAAATTTCAATATATATTTGTTGAAATAGAAAAATAGTGTTGAAATATAAAACATAATTTTATTTTTTAAAAATAAACTTTCGTGTATACATATATATATATACACACATATATTAACAACAACAACGTTAATATAAATTGTACAAAACTCTGAAATTTTAAATCGCGTATAAAAATACTTAAAATCTAAATAAATCCTAACAATATTATTTCTGTACTATACTAAAATATTAGTTTACTGTGTATTTCTGTTTAAATACAAATGTATGTATGTATGCATGTATGTATGCAAATGTATCAAAATTAGTCATATTACAATAACATAGTATAAGAATGGCATCTTTCGCATTTAATTTCGATTAAAATGCATTTTCGTGATATGTCAACGATTAAGCGTAACAAATTTGTAAAATACGACATATTTTATTTTTATATGTCTAAACTCCCTGATAAATGGGAATACGTTTCGATGCAAATGCTGCAAGTCCTTCGATTCTATCTTTTGTGTTTACAACTTTGTTATAACATTGTTTTTCAATTTCAAATCCATCTGTAACAGGTACCTGTAAACCTTGGGATATTGCTGTTTTTGCCATTCTAATGTGATAAAAATAAAATGAGTATTATTATAACATATTTGTTATATGTATTATGTTTATATAAATCAAGTTTATACATACTTAACTCCGATTGGTCCATTAGGTAAAATTTCTCTGGCAATTGACAAAGCGGCCTGATAAGCAGCATCGCCGTTTTTATTTTGTGGAACTACCTCATTTACTAAACCAATCTTCATAGCTTCTTCACCATTAAGAATACGTGCAGTGTAGATCAGTTCTTTTGCTTTAGCACTTCCAATTATTCGTGGAAGTCTTTGAGTACCTCCTGCTCCAGGGATAATAGCCCACTTTGTCTCTACAAGACCCATTTTGGCTTCTGATGTTGCAACTCTGATGTCTGTGGCTAGTGCAATTTCTAATCCACCACCTAGTGCAGCGCCATCCATAGCGGATATCACAGGTGTTGGTAGAGTTTCTATATTATTTGTCATATTTCTTAAGAACGAAACAAATTTCAAAACTTCTGCATTGTCCATCCTTGCTCTTTCTCTGAGATCCGCACCAGCGCAGAAAACCTTTGGGACCAAACTACGAATAATTA
Source organism: Heterotrigona itama (assembly GCA_903986555.1). Classification (NCBI taxonomy): domain Eukaryota; kingdom Metazoa; phylum Arthropoda; class Insecta; order Hymenoptera; family Apidae; genus Heterotrigona; species Heterotrigona itama. The sequence continues at coordinate 10,877 of CAJDYZ010000092.1, forward strand.
ACACTCTCAATTTTGAATCCTCTCTAATGGAAGAAATAGCATCGTGCAGTTGACTAGTTAAAGTTTTGCCAAGAGCATTGCAAACGCTGGGTCGATTTAATCCTAATACCACAATCCCATTGTCTTTCCCATCCAAATACTTAAGTACTATTTCTTTCACTTCGTCTTTTGGATTTAACATTGCATTGGTAGACATTGCTCTTACAACGGTTGTACAAAGAGAGTGAAAGGTATATTTCACATTTGTTGTTAAAGCAGCCATTATGTAAGGTTGATTTATAAACAAACTTTCACTAAATTAAATGTTATCAAATAGAATCTGAAAAAAAAGGATAATTTCTATTATTAAAAATCGACATATAACAATATTTATAAGCTATAAATAATATATAGTTTATATAGTTTTAACACAGAGTTTATATTAAAATACTTAATATGTTACAGACATAATTAAATATATTCAACAAAAAAGTATGTCAATTTGATGATAAATTACAACATATTAATAATTCAAGATCAACGAATGAACAACATGACAAATCACATTTCCTAGAAAAATAGTTTTAAAATTTAATATGTTGTTAACCAAGGCTACATTTTTACTTGGTTACTTAATATCTTTTTGAATATACAGAAACGTGTACTTAATGGAATTGAATATTGTTTTTGTATTTAAAAGATATGAAGCATATTAATCATACACACTAATATTAACTAACAATTAAATGATATTCGTTTGTTCCAAATAATAATAATTTACAAATCTACCGAATGATATCAATCTTTAACTACATATTTCACATATTTAAAAATTTTTTTTTTCAGCTAAATCAGAAAGTCAGGAAAAATAGACGTGTCATATTCGGTGTATTTAAAAGTCTACTAGCGTCTCATTCATCTCGATGGTGTGTGTATTATCAAATATATCTATAAATAGTACAATAATGACAAAATTTCTGAATGTTAGAAAGTTATTCGAATTAAACGTTCATCAAACTTAAGTTAATCGATGATGTTGATATAAACATATAAATTAGGAAACAAAACAAAAAAAGAAATAGAAATACCGTGTGTTATCTCACTTTTGGAATCGTACAATAGGAATGTCGGCAGGCGACTCCTTGGACTTTACGCACCGTCGCGTTCCGCCAATAGTATTAGTAGTAGGGAGAGCCCGAAGAAAGTTCAAATGTAACGCAACCTCAGCCTAACCTTCAGCACATCCGACAACGACGTCGCGAACGCAACTGGTCGGTGCAGAAAATGAAAGGAAAATATATTCTTCGAGTCTTCGCGGCTTCGCGACCTACTCAAGTTGTACATGTATCTATACGCTGTGCGCGACCCATACACGCAGATAAGATTCAAACGACCATTTTGCGTCAATCGATACCGAGTTTTTCTCTCGGGCTGACTTTACAAACTTCGGCCGAATCCGTCGCTGGGACGAAAGAGAAACGATGAAAATAATTAGTGCCGTTTTTTTTTTTATCGTAGTTACGTAATTCAACCGATCAAGGTTTTTGCCTGAATTTTCATCGATTAAAAATCATCGAAGATACGAGAGCATGGAAGAGTTTGATTTTTTCCTGCTTTTTTTCTCTTTTTCTTCAAAGCAGGCTTCGAATTGTACGTTGTTACGTATGATTTAGATAAATTAGAGGTACGATTAACAGAGTACATGTTACAGAGTTCGTAAATTAACTAAAGGAAATCGCAAATAGATGGATTTATAGAAATCAAGATAACATTCTTTTCGTAAGCATACACAGTTTGTATGTACTTAGGTTTAGAAACTGTAAGTCTCTCTGTAACTGTTTACTACCGTCATTACGTTTCATAATACGTGTTGTAGAGAGATAAGTAATTTTTTTTTTTATCTAACTAGGTAAGATCTTATCTAACAAAATGACAAAAGAAAGAAGTATTCTATTACAATTAATCTGACTTCTAGAAATTTAATTTTTACATAAAATACGACATCCATTTTTACTATTATAAACTGGAGGAATTTTATAAATTAAAATTGATTAGCATTGAACTGATAGTTGTCGCTAATGTGTTCGTTCTAATTCTTTATTTACAGTTATATATATATATATATATATATATATATAAAACTAATATATATATAACTTCTTTATTATATATATGTATATAACTGTAAATAAATATATATCCAATTAAATAACATATCAAATTATCTTAGAAATAGTTATACGATTTGTTCTTTTTTTTATACATAAATCGATAACAATCTTAAACCAATTTTTGTAATTGTAAAAAAGACAAATAAGCTATAGATATAACGACGAATGGTTTTATCGATAATTTCTTTCTTTTAAAAGTTTGTGTTGTATACAATTTGTTTTTTTATTTCAATAATCATTAAACAAAAAAATATTATTAAAAAAACAGCTAATGATATTTAAACTGCAGAATTCTAAACAAGGTCTACAGAATCTTGTCTTCTCTTTTCTACGGAAAAGAAGCATTGTTTGTTATAAAATATTAATAGCATTCTGCAATAAAAGTATTCTTATTCTTTTGTTAGTATAAAAAATTATCACATATAATTGAAACAAAAACCACACGTGCCTTTGCCTGTTATTGATACTTGAAATAATTCTTCTAATAAACTAATTTTTAACAAACAAAAGGACAAATGGAATAGAATATAAATAATTTTTTTAATATTTTTAAATCTTTTTCTGGAACAAGGTATTTTACATAACTTTGAAGACAATAGTCTAAATCTACTTAAAGTACTTTATTGATACATATATAATTATTGACAGAGTATTATTAAAAAAACTTATTCATACTAAAATGAATTTTTTTCATAAATGTAAGCTCAATCTCGTTTTAAGTATTGAGTAACATACAACAATATAAGTATTGTAAAAAATGAGGATTACATTGATATGTCGCAGTTTGAAAGTATTTCAGACTTCATAGATGATCCATAAAAACTATTACATATAAATAAATAAATAAATAAATAAATAGCATATTGGTCTGGAATGAAAGTACGCAACATCTTCAATTAGTTTGTCCCTTCTTCTTTTTTTTAAAAAATATCTTGGTTAAAATGAAGAAAGGACAAACTTTGATTTGTCATTTGTTGACTCTTCCTGAAATTCCTGGTGTCCAGGAAAGAATGGATGAATCGATAAGTTGTATATATTTAAAAGTGCAAATTAGTACTTAACGAGAAACTTGAATTTAGAGAATTAATTCATCATCAGTTTACATTCTTATTTTTCTCTTCATAAATATTTACCATCATCAATTAATCATGATATATGTTACATGTAGCGAACATGATGAATTTTATCAGTGATAAAAAATTAATCTGTTAACTTATCCGAAATTTAAATTTGATATTACCGATTTTTTTTTATCACAGATACCGAGATATTCAAGAAGCCAAACGGAGAATTGAAATGCATTGATATACTATTAAACAATTTTCAACCAATAAATTCCCTTACGACCTACCTCTTCTATATCCAGCGTAATCAACTTACTGATTCATTTGAAACATCCCAAGTGAGAAGCATTCAACTCGAAATTCACGAAATGACAAGATGGTTTTCTTTCAGATTTGGAGAAACAAACAGCCATAGAACCAAACGCGTAAATATCATAAAAGAGGGAATTAGTGTCGCAAATAGCGGTTGAAGAAAATGGAGGAGAAAAAAGAGACGTCTACTTTTGATGATTATGATTTCTAGTAAAATCGACGATGAGAGGATTAAGGCGATGAAAGGATTAAGCAGCGACGACTGCAACAGGTGGAGGTCGAAGCATCGACCTTGTGGCCGACGATAATTTCTCCGAGACTAAATGGGCGATGTGCGATGATCTCTTCCAGACGAATTCGCGCGTTCTGTCGTGATCGTCAGCGCTCTCCACACGCACCTAATAAACAAATCGTTCAAGTAAGTTAGTAAGTTTAAGTTAACTCAGTGTCTTTAGATTTAACCCTTGGACATTGCGTTGATTATCTGTTACATATTATTTTCGAAAATTTGAATATTTCTAGTTATGTATATATTTATACAAATCAAAAGTATAATTTACAATTGATGTAACAATTAATTAATAATTACGATTGTTAATTAATCTATATTTGAATATGAATACGTTTTTCTTTTGGTACGAAGATAAATAAACATGAAATGAAAATAAATTGTCCTTTGACAAATTTTACAATTTGTATCATCTTTCTAACCTATCAAAGATTCTATTTTCTTTTGTAAAATGTTTTCTGTAGGGAATGAAATATGAAATGGATTTCTTTGTAAGCTAAATTCGTCAAATTTTGTATTATTTGTTAGCTGATGTGCATAATATCAACTAAGGAGAAAGTACTTTGTGTACTAAATGCTAACAATATTATCAGACATAACTTTTTCAAACGTGTTTGAATAATGTATCGTAAAAGTTGTTGGACTTATATAGCATTTCAAGAGGCTTACGTAAATATTACGATAATTCAGCAAGATATTCCATGGAAATCCAAGGCTGATTGTTCATTGAACAATAAAGCAAGAGAGGAAGCTGAGGAACGCTATTGATGATAATAATTCATTAACTGAAACTAATCCACAATGAATGGCAAGAAAAATAGCTTTTGTTCGTCTTATGATGATAATGGAGGAAAATTAACAATAAAAAATGAATGTAGAAAGAAAGTAAAATAAAGAAATAAAGAGAGAAGAAAACAAATGATAAGAGAAAAGTATATACAGAGTATTTGAAATAAGAAAAGATGAAAGATATTTGAAAAAATAAGTACAAATTGATATTGTTCAGGTGAGTTAAGTTACAAACAAAAGCTTAAATAAATGAAGACAGCCATCAGAGATATAATTGATGTAAGAAGCAAATGAGCCAATTTTTCAAAGTGTTATTGGTGATAAAAAATGGATATTACATAATACTCGAAAACGTGTTCGAGAAATCTTGTTGATAAAAGGGCAACACTTGATAAAGATAAAAGTGTAAAACACGTGCCATAAACACTGTTCCATTTGAAAAAGATATTAATCATTTAGTAATCGCCTGCAAAGCTTCATTACCATTTCATACAAACATGAATTATAATTACATTGCAAACAATCAGATTAGGTGTGTGCAGAATTAACAAATGGAAATCAATCTTGTATTATTCATGAGTGACGTTTAAAAATAATTACGTAACTGTGTGTAGATGCTAACAATACATAACATTTAATAGTATTATTTTATAATATTTTATAGTACAGAATATTAATTGTTCGTGGTCTTTAATAATTATCTTAGAAAATATAAAAATATTCTTTTTTCTGGAATTGAAAAATATTGCAAGAGATTCACTGTGAAATTAGATTTGGAATGTTACAAATCACAGATAATAGATACCTAGAATAGATACAATAGATATAATTCTATTGATATGACAAAAGGTTTCGAAGTATTCTACAATTTACTATGACAAGATACTCACAGCAAAAAATTGAAAACGATCGTGAAAGGGGCTTGTAAGACTTGCAAGAGCTTCTGAATGTAATAATCAAAACGATTAAGTTATGTAATAAAATGACCCGAAGATCTAAAATTTTAATAAGACACAAGAGGTCAACATTCTACAGAATATTTCATTTGAATGTGTCTCTGTACTTATTATTTCTTTAATTATTGTTTAATATTGATATAAAATATTACTTGATAATTATTTATAAATCATTCAGCAATAAATATGAAATGTAATTTAAATAGATATTCATTCACAAAACTTGCAATTTTCATGAGAAGATGTTTTAGCATGTTGTAAGAATAAAAATAACAAAAAGATGTTGTATAGATTCACATATTGATTAAAAAAATTAGAATAAGAAAATAAAATATTCATTACATGCATAATAACTGCCTTTTTTCTTATTTTCAGCGAATGAAAATTTGTGGTGTGATATGTATCTGATGATCTCGAAGGCCAATGAATTATCTCACCTCTATTCATCATCGAGGGCAATGTTCATGTAATCATTGAATCAAATAAATTTTAATCTTTAATTTCAAGTTATTAATTATTAAATATTGACCAAATTTATTCGACAAGAGTTACGTAACAAGATTATAATATTTTGTATATTGTTCCTTTTCCCTATTCATTAAACTTTTGACAATAACTAAAGATTAAAATTTGCAGTAAAGAATATTTTAGAGATTTCACAATGATGATCAATTTACAATTGCCAAGAAACAATAAGAGTCATCGTGCTAATGTCTCAGTGCGTAATGGTTTAACTATAATACCTACGTAAGTAATTTTTCCAAGTAACCTTCGTTTAGTATAATCGTGTAAAAAAAATCGTTGTTTTCTCAGCGAAGACTAAAACTGCTTTTGTATGTAAATGACTGCAAAGAAAAATCGAATAATCGGGAGCTCAAGTATTGATCATTTGACGTGAAATATAACGAAATATAACTCGATCGAAAGTTTAATATCGGCGGTTAGTCGATCGAAAGTTATTATCTGAATTCTGATTGAAACAATTATGTAAATATCGATAAACGACGAATGTTCAATCATCTGAATCAATATCATTTGTTAAAAAAAAATAAACGTTCCTAATGCTTATCGATTTTTACATGTACGATGACGTTATTGTTTGAACAACGATCAAAGGCACAAAGTCCGATTATTATACTTTTAATCTTGATGTTAATTCGATAATATACAGTAGGAACTTGCAATATTCAAACAGATGTTGTTTGTACTTACATATCAATGATGTATCAATCAAATATTTTATGAATTTACAATTACTGAGAAATCCCTGAGAGAAACTTTATTTAATCAAGTCACTATTCTCTGTTTTAAATCTTAGTTCTCAAAGCAAAATACATCAATTCACGATTCATATATATGTACCTGATATTTAAATATTTGCTATTTAAACATCTTACTATTTGAACATAATATATATGTCTCTTACGTCGATTCAGTATGGAATTATCATCCTATGTAACAACACCTTATATGTATGATGTTAATTGTGGAAACGAAATAAGAGATGCTTTAGGAATCTAGAAGATGGGAAAACTGCCGCAAAAGTCGCGAAAACAACATGTTGGAGGTATTAGTCATTTGAAACATTTATGGTGTGAGATATAGGGAGCAATGAGAGCATACATAGCTTAAGGCGTAAACAGAATGTAACAATCCAATTTAGCATAACTTAACGTACTAGAAAATTAATTGGTCGATTCTTTTCAAAACTGATGCAACTTGGAAGAAATGCACAATTATAAATAAAAGTATATCACATTCATACTGCAGTTTATCCTGTTGTTATTACTTTAAGATATATTTATATGTTGTTATTTATATGTTGTTATATGTATTTATGTATGTTGTTAAGATATATTTTAAGATATATTTTTAAGAGAGATTAACCTTTTCACTTGTAGTCAGATATCAAGTTCATTTTATCAAGTAAGTGTAAAATTCTATTTGTAAGAAAGTTAATCTTGGATTTGAATACCGATTGAACTTATTTGTTAGTATTACCTGTTTAGGTTGCAAAACGCGAATGGAATTTAGGGTAGCTGCACCACCATGAAGAACTCGAAGACTCAGCTTCCCCGACATTTCTGCAGTAGTAGCAGTCGCGCTTCTCAATTCCTTTTTCGCAGCCCTACCAAATTCTTTCTCGACTTTCAGTATCAGAGGGCCGAGAGTAAATCTCGTTTTGATCATGGTGTGATCGCTCATCATGTTCACCGATACGTCTCCTGATCTTTGAAGACTCGCCAGTCCGTAGAGTGTGGCTCTTGCCTTTGGTTTGCTCTTCTTTGTCTAAAAATTGATAAGAAATATCATTTCATTTTAATCGTTTAAAAAATTATCTTCTTATAAACAAAATATATATAATATATTTATCATATCATATTATATATATATATTTATCTTATAAACAAAAAAAGTATATCTTATAA
>CAJDYZ010000097.1:0-10300 GCA_903986555.1 Heterotrigona itama
AGAGATAAGAAGAAAATTATTTATAATGAATTAAATTTCTTTCGTGAGATATGTATGTTAAGTATGTATGAAGATATTAGATCATCAAGTTGTGAATAGTGACTGGAACATGAAACAAAGTTGTGTTGCTGATAATACAAAGTTACAAAGTAAGAGAATAATAGCCTTGTAATTTGATAAATAAATATGGTGGCAAACATTGCATTGCATAATCTTGCAGAATTATAAAGAACTGCAGTATGTAAGTGCAATTCCGAATTAATAAAAATCTGGGTATTAACTGAAAGGAAGAAGAAAATGTTGATTTTAATAATGTTGATGGTTACGGTTATTATGATGTTGATGATGTTGACGATGTTGATGATATTGAAGAAGATGATAATATTTATGATAGTAGCAATAACAGTAAAGATGTTTCTATATCAAGACTGTCACTTCATATTCGCTTTGAATAAACTGGAAGCGAGGTGGAAGATGCTTGATTTAAATTAAATAATCCTTGACAGTGGTATGCAATGAAATATTTATTATTGTATGAATCGGTTGAATCTGCAGTATTTATCAAGGTAAGAACAGCTTTTGAAATTGAGTACACCTCGTAAAGATTTGAAGCGAATGAATATGTCCTTCCTGATGACATACTACAGTCAGGGTACTAAGTAATGAAGTGCGACAAATGTAATGGTGTCACATGAAAATATCCACGTGCTTTTGTAGCAAATGCAGTGAAAAATATATCCCGTGCAAATTCTTGTTGCCCATCAACTGATTCTAGTAGACAAAAAAAAAAAAACAGAAGTGTCTGGGATATTTGAGTAATTTTGAAGGAACAGCTAGATTCGTGCATCCAGTCCATGTCCGTCGATACAGGTCACTTACTTTCACGTTGCACCTGTTGTTTTGGAACCTTCGTTTATTCCTTTGAATCAACCTCACTTCTACTTTAACCTCACTTTCAGTTTGCCGTGTCAAGAAAAATAATCAAGTATCCTGTGCATTATTAAACTATGAGTACAAAACAGATTCCAATGAAAATGTTCATGAATCTCGACCAAATGGGGTCATTGTGCTCTTCAATCTCTATATCTCGACTACTACATTCTTATTTGACAATCTTTTCATTTGAATCCTCCGTGTGATTGATACAAATGTTGACATCATGGAATTCCGCGAGATATTCCAATAATATACCAAAATTGTACAGTAACGACGAATGAAGGAACATTAATTTAAATAAAACAAAGAGAAGACGTAACATTTGAGAAAGCAAGCACATGGATTGTTGTGATAAATAGCTGAGAAAGGAAAGATATCAAACATCTGATAGCGTAGCGACGATAGATATCAACATGATCATGATTCGTTTCACAAATGTAAAAACAAATGCATATTGCGTTGGTGCGACAGTCGGGATGATTCGACGAGCATTCAGTATTTTTTTGGAAACACTCTGTGTAGTATGATTATACTGTCGGGAACGCGGGACATAACGCGGCGTCCTGCAATGCCAAGATGATATTAAGGAATAATTCAAAGTAACCAGAAGTGACAATAAGATGATCGAGATTTGTGAGATTCGACCCCTTTTCTCACCTACGTGCCTTTCTCGCGTGCCTCTCACGTCGGCTCCAGACTGAAAGAACATTTTAACGTTAAATACAGTAAGCGCTACGTTGTAAACCAGCACAGAAAGCGGTTTGCGAGAGTACCGTGCTACTTTACCTGCGGAGACAATACGGCGGTAGCCATTGAAGACGTCGCACAACTCCAAACCGTTATGTTGGACATAGGTCTCTCGTTTTCTCCAGCGCGTTTCGTTTACTCGCCAGCTACACTGTCATGGCTACGCGTCGTTCGAAGAATCGCGCGTTACAATTCCGAACGACTATCAATTCATCACACCTGCTACTATCAGTGTATCATTGAAAATTTTTATTTCCAACAATACTTTCCAACATACTTACCTTGCAAATTCCAACAGGTAACAAATTTTTCTTCCATATCAACAAATTAATTGCCAAAACTCTAACCCTACCTGAACATCGTACCCGACATGTTTTGAAACGTTCAACTGAAGTATGTTCGATGCAATGCGGTTAAGTTCCACTTTTTAACTTTTAACGTTTGTACATGCCTGCTATGCCTGTATCTAATTTTTGTTGTATTTGCCTACATCCAAAACGTACCATGATGTTTTGAACAGACATACGTTTGCGCACACACACGCGCACGCACATACGCACACACGTACCGCACACACACACACGCACACACACCGCCATAAATACTAATCTAATGAAAAGTGGCACTCGATGTCGAATCTACTTGGTTGATTCCTGCAACCAATCCCAAGAGTAGAATGTAAACTGATTCATCGAAAGAAATTCAGTCGTTTTAAAGTAAATCGGATTTCACGGACCGGACAATGACGCTGAATACAGTACAATCACGCTAACAAAATCGTACGTTCCAAGTATTAGAAATTATTTTTGTTGAAACAAATTCATACGCTTGTCTGTATCTGTGTACGCAAACGATCCAACGGTGTATGGAGATAGACGCTATAAGAGAAAGACGCTTCCTGACCTATAAAGGACGCTTGAAGTTTGCAATACCACTTATCTTGCATGGAAAAACGAGATATTCGACAGTAGTCACAGACAAGCTTCGCAGTACAATGTTCCGTATTATTAAACTAGCGAAAACTATACCGGATATTTATTGAAGTCTTATCCAGCAACTTACCGCGGCGACAACGAATCATTTAGTCGCAATGCGATTAAAGGGGCGATTGAAGGACGATCTGTTGTTTCGGCAAAAACTCGAACGGGTCAGTGAGCAGAAACATGAGATTCTTTTCCCTGTTGCTTTTAGAAGAAAATTCACACACAATGCAAATGAGTCATCCTCACTGTATTCTACCGTACCTTGAACGCTGTGATGCATTGACCAGTCAATTACTGTTTGTGCCCCCCTTCGAATGTCTTACACTCGAGAGATGGAATATGACGAGCATAATCCTGTCAAACTTAAATGGACCGGAAAATTGTCAACGGTTTTTATGAATTCTTGATTATCTTTACTTTATTTTTGATTTTACTTTATTTTTTTAACTTCACTTGATATGATGTTTACATTTTTGTAGTTCAACTCTTTTCTGTACTTGTCGAGAGAAGGGTGCGATTGGACATTCGAAAAGTTGATTTGATACTTGAATTTGCTACACTTGAATTTGCTACACTCGAATTTGGTACACAGTTGAAAATGCATGCGTTGGCAACGAAACACACGCACACACATTCGTATATAGATTTTCAAGCTGAACAAAGCAACGACCGTGGCACTGGATTTACATTACCAATGGAACACAAAAATACGCGAAAGCCAAGGACTTGACAGATTCTGTTTTTAGCTTTTGCATTGAATAGTCGCATACTGCCAAAGAGATCTTTATGCATTTTAAATGTTAATGCAATTTTTTTCCAACCAAAACGCTTTATGGACTATATCGATACGATGCTGTATACAATGATGCTAATACCCAAGTACACGTTGCGAGTTTCTTACACTTTTCAGCTGTAGGTTATAATCATAAATCGCGTGCAAATTATGGAAAATTTCTTATACGTGTGTAGAAACACAGTCCATCTTTATGTGCACTTGTACTTTTTCGTACTGACCGACATGAAGGCACGACTTGTCAGCTTAGTCACAACTGCAGAACGTTTGTTGCAAATCGATATAATCATATAATCTCCTTTTATTAAAAACATCCTATTGTCGATAGTAAAATGAATCCCCGAGACATTGGATCGAGTTCTCGCAATATGCAATACTTTTAAGTTCTAAATGGCTCTTTAATGACATTTTGCTCTTTCATGGAAATTATATAGCAACTTTTGCCAACATGTAAACGTTGAAATGTCACTAAATAGAAATAACGTTTCAGTACGTAATTAAATCTTATCTACCAAGAGAAGGCCAAATTATTTTCGACAAAAATTCAATAACTTAAAATAGATACCTGTATTCTCGTAATTTCCTTTTGCCTGACAAGCGGAGATTGTACATTGACAAGGACTAGAATGCAATGTACACGGAGTAGAATTTACCCGAAGAAATGTTTTCTACTTCCTGCTGACTCCTAGAACAGGATACAGGCAACTGATGAAGCTTTGCGGTTATACAAATCCCGTGGACGAAATTGTAGCAATTCGCACGTATACTGTTTTACGAATGTGTTATAACACGGTGGCTGTGTGCCACAAGTGCGTAATCCTGAAATAGAGCACACATGCGTCCAATAATGCTCACAGTATAATGCATTCATGTGGCTCATAGAATTATATATGTACACGCGCATATGTATCTCTGAGTAATCAGATTGTTGGTAAAATTGATACTTCATGATTGCCTGTTCCGATATTTCGAACGCTCAGGTAAATATAAATAACTGAATATCATGCGTTTAAGTGGGCAGACATACAGAGAATCCGCAAATCAATAATTTGGCATCAATGTCCCTTTCAGTTTTCCAGCTTTGAAACTACGGCTGGAATCTGTAAACATGCTAGAAAACGCAGGAAAGTGGCTCGTTATCAATAAAGATACCGGTACTGGTTGTGAATATCAAGACGACAAGTTCTTTTGGAGATTTCCTTTCACGAGCGCGACATTGGCTGAAAAGAATGGTACGTCGTCATATCTCCCCGCATCATATCGTACTACAATATGTAGTTACGGTCCTGGTAAAAGTCGGACTGTGAATGGACGTTTATGTATCGCCCACGGCAATAACTCCATGTTTTATGGTGGCGCGTTTAAAGTTTTAAGTATATTGCAATTAATAGAACAAACTGTTTCAACTGTACGTTGCAATTTAATAATTTCCATTGAAATGCTTCAAATTAATTCAATTCCGGGAACTCGCCGAGGAAATATAATTTGCACGGACAAGAAACAAGATTCCATTTGAATCACGTTAGGTTTTAGAAAACACCCGACAGATTTTTCAACATTTGTTGATACTTTACAGCGATTCGAAATATACATACCTTTTTCGTCTTTACTTATTTATCTTTTACTGTATATTTACCATTAATCTGCACTGAATGTATCTTTAGCGGATATTGCTAAGCTTACCGTTTTGGATTTCGATTCAGGCTACATATTTGTAGAACCATTTAGTTACATCAAACTATATGTAATTTGACCGAGAACTTTTGTTTCCAAATTTTGCAACTTTACTTAGAAATTTCGACAAGTTAATTCGATATTTGATAATTTGTAAATAAATATCCGTGTATAAACTTTTCGACAATAAAAGAAAGTAGATGTTAAAAATTAAGGATCACATTGAAGAAATTTCAGAAATAATTCTGTTTTGCCAGTAAAAGGAATCAATGTGTCAATATCATTCAAAAATTCAGTTTCCTGACAACGTGACGTTCCTCTTACTAATCGTTCAATAACAGCCAATGGCCGATGACAGTGGGTAGTTTGAGAATTGGTACAGCCTTTATGAAATGCATGTATACCATAAACGTGGATGCGTTGGTCGTGATCACGACTATGGTGCTGAAGCTAAACAGCCGTAGCCGGCAGAAGGACTTCATGATTCTCTGCATGTTTACGCGTGAGAATAACGTATACAATCACATGTAGAAAACAAGCGATCAAACTAGTGTGACGAGGTGGGTTTTTCGGTGTCTGCATCTTAAACGCAGGAGAGTGGACATTCATATGCGGATTTGGCAAATGAACAACGACAAAGACACACACACACACACACACACATGGATATGTGGCGCGCGCGCGCGCGCACACACACACACACACACACTGCAATGCACATGCATAGTTGCGCACGATGCATGCTTTGGTGTTGCAGTTTCTGTTTCTTTCCCACATACGATCCTTCCTATTTACTACGTTCTCCTTTCCCTTAGATCTCCCTTCCTGGCACTTTCTTTGTATTTCTCGCATGCTCTCTGTCTGACCGTCTATTTGTTCATCGAGGTGTGTTGCTGATGGTAAACACGACTTGCAGAAGCCTAACACGCTTCGGCGAATAACGTTCGCATTACGTTGTAAGTGAAAGTGCGAGTGTTTCGTTGTTAAGCAGCACACCGCGGTTCGCTTTGTCGATCAAGAAAGAACTGTGCGCATTGAGCAACCTAAGCTCGAGTAAAGTATTGCATTGATAGTCGTGCTGGTCGATAGTAACTCGAACAGAATCGAGAAATTTTCTGTATCTGTATTCGGGATACCTGTACGTTGGAAATTGTACGTGCAATTCAGATAACAAACATCAGGACATTCGTCATCATGCGCGTGTAGGTTCTACATCTTGTTTGGTAAATAGAAAATGGTACCGAACAAAACATCGTATCTTTCGTAGATTTGTCCCGCGATGAAAAGTGGCGAACTCGATCAAAGGAAATTTATCGCTTCATTTTACGAGGAGATAGCCTTTACCAAAAACGGTGGAACGCCTCTTTTAGCTCTGCTCGTTACTGGTCTACTTAATCTCGAGAATAACGTTGCATTCGAAAACGACTTCCATCGACAATTATAAGTGCCTACTATATTGCAAGACGGCTGCTTCATCGATTTGTTAAAGAATACAATCCTTTCAACTGTCTTAATGAACAGGAATTTTAAACTTTAGCGGTCGTATATCTGCTCTTAGCCACCAAAGCAAAGAATCATTCTGATCGTATAATTAAAGAAGTCAACACACTTCTGAGGTGTAATGAATAACCATAAGATTTTACTAGTTTTGCTTTAAGTGCGATTAAATTATCTTTTTGAAATATTGAACACAGGATACCTATAATTTTTATCTTTAATTTCATCTTTAATTCATCAATAATTCCTTCATCGAGGAAACGGATGAAGTTTGTTTTGAACATGTATCTATGAGAGAATCCGGTAGAGATAATTTATGACCAACGAAACACGATACCTTTCGATATTTCGAGCGACAACGAAATAAAAGAAAATTATGGAAATGAGAACACTGCTATAAATGAATTTACAGTTAGGAAAGATGTCGCGCGCAATGACCAATCTTAATAAAAGAAGAAATTTCTTCACTGGCTCCAAGCTCGTTGGATCTAAAATTCCGTTATATTGTACAGAATACATCGATATTATATTGTATTACATTATATTATTTACAAACCACTCTTCACGGATGCATTACTTGACATAATTGTATTAGAAACAAATAGAAATGCTAAAAATAAAACAGAAAAACTTGATTTACCTGAACGATCCATATGGATTAACTGGGTTGACGTTACCCTGTGTTTTTGCGTAATTTTGTAAATGGGTATTATGCCTATTCCTAATTTGAAAGATTACTCGATTAAAGAGCACGTTGGAAGTATCTTCATTTTCAGAAATGCAATTGCATTATGTTCGAATATCTTAATCCATTCAGCACGAGTATCAACAAAACACGACCGCAAAGTATTAATCGAAAGTTCGGCACAGTTTTGGAGTATCAATCAACATCGCATTCAGTTGATGAAGTGGAGCTAACTCTTTCAAAGTTCTTTACGCTCGTCTCCTTGCCGTCTCAAATTGAACGCACGTCCAATCACGTGTGTATTTGCGAATCGAAAGCCTAAAGTCGATGCCCCAAAGGACGAACTGCTTTTCGGCAAACAGTATTTCACAATAGTCTATTGCAAATGTGAGTCGAGTTGAGATGAGTAGATGAGTTACGATCAGAATGCGACGCAGACTGATTCCTGCAGTCTTTTAACCTTTGGAATTTTTCACTTAGTAATACTCCAGTCAACTTGCGTTGACACTTCGTTTTCCAAAGTTGCCTGTTTCTTTGCCGTATCTAAGTGTATTTCTTTCATCTTCATTTTATACCACCTCTGGATTGCTCTTTATCATCCAGAGGGCGAGCTTTCTTTTTTCACTACGATTTAACTCGGAAGAAGTCGTGCCAAAGCGATGGTCCCAAATAGTCGGGAAAGGAGCCGAAGCGGCGGAGTCTGAGTAACTTGAAATACGACTGAGAGCGAAATAGCCGTACCCGTGTTTACTTCACGCGATGGTGTTTTTGTGAAATTCAAATGAATCCGAATCAAAAACATTTAAAAAATATTTTAATTAGTACATATGATTACAGCAAATCCTGTATAAGTAATAATGCTATGATTAATTAATAGCGGAGTACAAATAAGTTAATGCATATCCACGGCAATAATATTTGAAATGAAATAAATTTTCAGATTATGTCATAATCACTGGCACAATGACGCTGCTGTCATTAGAATTTTCGTCATTATTTGAAAATTTTTTCAATATCTATCATTTAATGCTTGAAACATTGGAAGCCTTTCCACTACTCTCACTTTCATGCGAATTATTTGCTTTTTTAGTAATTTTGTTCCTTTTTTTATACATGCTGGAGGGTTTGACAAAATTCAAAAATGGTCAAGAATATTACTTTTTGTAGAGCAAACTATACAAAACGTGTGCAACTCGTGTAGTGGAATGGTAAGGACTAAAGAACGACTGAAGCTTTCTTGGTCTCTCCGAGTGTCTACGTTTATTTAGCTTTCAGACGTTATCTATACCACGAAAATGTCTCCTAGGTAACACTGCCTGCATTGGGACACAAGATCCCATTCGAGACATTCATACTTGGCACGAGATTAAGACCACGAGATCGACTTGTGACATTTAGGTTTGCACCGAAATATCGATTACGTGTCAGACTCGTGATATTCACGTTTGACATGAAATTAGACAACAAGCCTGACTCGTGATATTCAAGTTTGGCCTAAAATTTTCATCACAAATCGGACTCGTCAAAAAAGTGCATGGGGTTGAAGCAGGAATATTGTTAAGAAGCATTAATGAAATAGGTATTCTTTTGGGAGAAGAGCTTTATCCCATTGAACTCAACTGTCCCCTGTAATGTAGGGACAATGTGCTTAAATCCAGCCAGCTAGAATTACAAAATGTTCGATAGTTGCTGGCAATTATTAACGATCGCATGTATGGTGTTGTTCAATATAATACAACGTAACAACGTAAGAGAAATGATGATAATTAAGGGTGATTTCTTACTGCTCCTTGCGAAAGTTTATAAAATGGCGAAGAAAAATTTTCAAGAGATCGAAATTATGTATCGTTAAACTGCTACACGCTGAACTCGATGACTGCTTTAAACAAAGTGGTATATTATAGAAGTACAATCGACAAAATTGTAGGGAGGGATCATTTCCAATGCTTCACCATTTTACTCGAAGCGATGCTTCACTCGTTATTTCGTAAAATGAGTCGCTCATAGTTGTTACAGGAAATATTTCCGAGGTCAAAGAAATTAATTCAAATTGCGTTGGCATTTCGTTCTCACAATTTGCACAATCCTCTACTAGATATCACTACGTTTTAAACTCCAGACCCCCTTTATCGTAGATCCCAGAGCCGCAGCATTTTCAATGAAATAAATGTCGTTTTGCAAAGGAAAGATGTAACGCAACGGATAGCAGGATGGAAATAGGAAGTCCGGATATACTCGCTGTACACCTTTCGATCCCGATCGTACCATCGAAATCGATCTTGGTTTAAAAGAAGGTCTCGAAGTGCCTTTTAGGACTCTCTTCCTAGAGTGCAAAGCAGACGGTGCCTCGAGGCACTGTGAAAGTCTGGCATGCGACTAACAGCAGCTCGTCGGGATGAAAGACGAGTGAGAAGGAGAGACGTCACGTCGTGGTGGAGAAAGAAAATGGGGAGGACGTGATGAGCTACCAACAAGAGGAAAATTCTCTACAACGTGCAAGCTAGACACTTTTCGCTCCTGATCGTCCCATCGACATCGACCGTCGTTTGATGAATGTTCTCAAGATGACTTTTACGAATCCCCTCTTTGAGTATAGAGCAGACGGTGCCTCGAGGCGCTGCGTCTAGTACGCGATTATCAGCCGCGTCTGGAGAAAGAAGACGAGTGAGGAGAAGAAACGTTACGTGGCGATGGTGAAAGAAGAAGGGAGAGGAAGTGATGAGCTAACAACTAGAAGAGAATTCTCCGTCTGCATAAATGAAGCAGGTTTCAGCTGACCTTCCGCTTCCAGATCGCAGGTAGCATCGTACATACATGTGCGCTTGTGCTTGCCCGAGATGTGTTATTCACACGCCCTAGATATCAGTTTCTGCAACTGTCTAATTATGGAGAAGTTCAGATATTTCGCCAGCGCCGTGCTAGCGTGCCAAATGCTCAGAGCTTTTACACAGTACTCGCACCACCTCTACTCTACCGTCCACTGTG
>CAJDYZ010000111.1:17440-32275 GCA_903986555.1 Heterotrigona itama
ATTATGAATTCGATACCGCCAAATTTGAAAAATATTTTTCTTGTAATAACTTACAAGACAGCTCTAATAATTGTGTACTAAACAATAATATAATATCAAGGAAAAAAAATAAATAATTGTATTTAACTGTGTGTTATTTTAAAAGTTAAAAATTAATTTGATTTAATATTTTTTATTTTATTTTTTCAAAACTATTCAATATTAATATCAATATTAATATTGACATGTTAGATTATTAAAAGAAATACTACTAAGTACAATAATCTTTAAAACAGTGTATGCAAATAAGTATAAATACATGTTATGAAGATGTATTTTCATAATATTGCACAAATTAATAACGATAATAAAATATTACGTAATATATTAAAAATTATTGATAATTTAAATTATTTTAATTATTAATATTTATTATATTTTTAATTTCAACTGTAAATTGCTGATTTGACACAGTTTCATAGAAGAATATTCTTTTTCCGGTTACAACTTACAAGGTTCGTACCATTTTTCTGCATAATAATCTTTCAAAATCTAATTCTTCATTAAAAATCTTCTTCTTATTTAAGTATATATTGTTTCTATCTAGCATAAATATAAATATTTTATTTATATTTTTAAGAAGAGAAATTTCTGGAATTTAGTGATAGACATTTTTCTTGTCTGTTCTAGGCGATTCTAGTTGTACTCAACTTTTATTCATTATGGTGAGTATTAAATATTTGTTGTTAATATAAATTTATTGTAATTTATAATTACAATTGATCTAATTTCTTATATTATTTTACCATGTAGAATAATATATTGTATATTAGGTATATTAAAAATGCATTAAATTGGAATGACATAACCTCAATGTATATAAATCTAACATAAATGATGCAATGTATAATGCTTTTTTTAGCCTAGAGAAATCAAGGAAATCAAAGATTTCCTCCTAAAGGCCAGAAGGAAAGATGCAAAATGTGGGTATTTAAGATATAAAGTTTTTCTTTACTGTTTTTATAATA
Source organism: Heterotrigona itama (assembly GCA_903986555.1). Taxonomy (NCBI): domain Eukaryota; kingdom Metazoa; phylum Arthropoda; class Insecta; order Hymenoptera; family Apidae; genus Heterotrigona; species Heterotrigona itama. The sequence goes on from CAJDYZ010000111.1 coordinate 18,448, forward strand.
TAATATACTTATATTTGTTCTGATAATTTAGCTGTAAAAATCAAGAAGAATACTGACAATGTTAAGTTCAAGGTTCGATGTTCACGATTTTTATATACTCTTGTCATCACCGACAAAGAAAAGGCAGAAAAATTGAAGCAATCTTTACCTCCAGGTATTTATTTATTTAGACAAAACATATTGATGAAAAATTAGAATGATATATAATTGTATTATACTTTTATTTTAGGTCTTCAAGTAAAAGAAGTAAAAAGAAGCGAACGTATGTAATTGATAAAATAAACTAAATTCTTAAACATATGCTGTTTATTTTTTCTACCATTACACAAAAACTAGTGATTGTTTAAATTTATTCTAATTATAATTTCACTCAGTTATTGCAAAATTCTGATTAGATAAAATACATGGTTGATTTAAAAAATGCTTTCTTCTTTTAAACATACGTTGGTAAATATTCTTTCTTTCAGTTGAAGATTTGTACATCAACTTCAATTCATCATATGTATCTATACATACATTTCCACTATTGCATGCTGGCCTTTGATCATAAGGATATACATGTTGATAATTAAATCTGGTTTGACATTTCTTTGTAGTATGTTGTATCTTTTGTTTTAAATATCTCTTTAAAGAACAATACTTTCTTTGACATGGCCGAGTTTGAAGTTTTAAATACTGGGAGAATAATATTCCCAATTCATCATAGATTTCGCATATTTCTGACTTATTATCTGATAAAATAAAACTATTATTATTATTAGAAACTAATTTTTCAGATGCAGTTGGTTCTGCGATATAATTTCTAAAGGTATCAGTCTTTACTAATAAAGTATGGATGCAATTCTCATTAGAGTTTGATATTTTCCTATAATTTTGAGCTTCTTTTATATTACATCTTAAAATGTCTATAGATGACTTCATCTTTTCTTGTATTTTTTTAAAATGTGCATCAGTTAAATTTATTTCTGATTTTAATTCTTTCAATTTGTCTTTTTTAGCTCCATTAGTTTTATCTGTGATACATGTGGAAATATTGTTTGTTTTTGAGTTTATACTTAAGATTTGGTTATTTGTTATTTTAATTGTGTTAGACACGTCTGATAATGTGGAATTAATGCAAGAATTGGTTGACCTATATAAATATTTATAACGATTAATGCATTAATTTAAATAAAATTTAATAACATCTGTTAATTATCAAAAACCTTTTTAATTTGTTAAGAAACGCATTTGATAAAGTATCCAACTTATTAGCTGCAGAATCTGAGAAATATTTTGAATCAGTGGCTAAATTTTTAGCTAATAAAGAATTGGTTGATTTAACAGTAGAAATTTTGTATTTCTGTTTATTGTCATTAAGTGAATCAGTATCTTCAAATTTAAGTTCTATCAGTTTAGAACTGACATTATTTTGTCTTCTAGAGTTGTTAATATTTTCTGAATCCCATTTGCATAGTAATATGTCATCGTTTAGTGAATCTGATTTTTTTGAAGATAATGGTATTATTAAAAACTTAAGATCTGTATCTGAGAAGCAAATACTTTTGTCATTCTAAAAAGAAAATAATATATAATTCAAAAATTATGCTCATTGTAAAATTTGATATAAATCAAATTTAAATTTTATATTCGATAAGTTAATACCTGATATGAGTTTCTATAAATACTGTTTATGTTTTGAGTACTTAATTCACTAGTTTCAAAATTTTCAGGATCTTTAATATCCCATTTATTTGATATCGACTTAGGTACATCCTTAATATGAAGTGATGAGAAAGACATTTTCAAAGATAATTGTTTTGTTAAATCTATATTGTTAGTAGAAGTTTCTAATTTATTTTCACACGGAGCAAGTAATTTTTTCTTTTCCTATAAATTTTTTGTTTATACATACATATATACAAGTTATGGAAACTAAATTATCATGAATGTGATAAATTATTTGTATATAATAATTTTTAATATAATATTTTTCTTGTAATACCTGTAAAAGGGTTTTCAATTTACATCTCTTTTCATATTGTTTGATTTTTTGACTATCGTTTTTCATACGAAATTTTGAAAAATTACATATATTATTTCTTAAAAATCGTTGTTTTGCGGAACTATTTTTTCTTTCTTTTATTATAAATGAATTATCATCATCATTGGCTTTATTTCCTCGAATTAAGCTTTATGAAAGTAATATTAACATATTATCAATAAATAACATGCTACATATATATACATATTACAAATATAATGAACCTTTGGAAAATAGAAATAACTTGTCTGTATATATAACGATAGTACGTTATAGATAAAATTATTACAATCAAGATGATAAATAAGATGATAAATATTTTCCAGAAATTGTTAGAACCTTTTTCAGTTTGAATTTGATCAATATTGTTATAATACCTTATCTTGGTATCAACTTTTTCTTTGACTCCAATTCCCAACTTTTTTCTTTTGACTTGCATGTTCTCTATTATGATAGTTATGACACAAACCAGAGAATTATAAAACAAATTAATTACAGTACAAAATTACTGTTTTTAAAAATACAATTCATATATATATTTAAAACGGTCGATTTATTATTTATTGGCAGGAATATATAAATTGCAAAATAAAACATTTGAATCTATTATACGAGTTTACTTTTTTTGTTTTGTTCACAGATGTGCCATGAATATTTTGTGAAAAATGTCTAAAAATAATAAAATTCATCTTATACAATATCTATATTAGTAGAATCAATATTTCTTATGATTAGTTACATTTCATAAAATCATAATGAATACACAATGTTTGGTATAGTCCGGTCCAAAATATTGCAAGATCACATCAGTTCTAAATTATAAATCAGTCAATTATAAATAAATTGTAAATGAAATTATAAAGATTCGGATATCGAGATAAATGAATTGATAAAAATAGGGGATAAGGATTTGAAATCTTGATAAAGACTGAGTTAAGAAACTTTTAATACAAAGTGTATTTTCTATAGAATATTTAAGTACAAATCTTAGATTTGTAATCATAATTTTTTATTAATTTCACATAAGTAAAATGTTAGATAAATTTTTTTGCTTTTTTAATTCATATTTTTTTTTAGTTAAAAATACAAAACAGAATACAGTGTTGCCTCTATTAATGCGTGAAATTATAAGAAATTGCAAAGAAACTAAAAAATAATACAATTTTAGAAACAGATGAGAATCTAATGAACCTATATTTAGTATTGAAATTATGCGAGAAACAAATTTACTAATGAAGCAATACTGTATAATGTAAGTACTGTGTACGAAATCAAGATATCAATCGAAAGTTCTCTGTGATGATTGTTTTCGATCTGACTACACCTTGGCCCGCACTATACCTATTCTAAAACTACAAATTATGAATGAATTTTACATTTCGATATATATATATATATATATAGATATATATATATCAATTACAAATTATTCTCAAACATCATGCAGCTTAATTCATAATTATATTACATATACAATAAAACAGAATAATGTTTGTTTGGAGTTCATAGATAAAATATTATTCATTACTAATATATATATATACATATATTTTTAATATTTTTGCCATATTTTAAAATATTTTATTCTTACGTATATAACACAAAATATTAATGAAGTGATATATGTATATAAGTATATGCATATATATGCGTATTGAGTGAAATACAAAATATTAGAAATATCTGATATTAAATAACATATATTTTCTTAATAAATTTATTTTAATGGTAAATTTTTAGAAATTAGAATTTTTCATCATCAAATCATATACATAACATAAGAAGATAGCAATACTGTCCGTGAGTGTGTCTATAATCTAGAATCTTATTTGAGTGCTTATTGAAGGAAACATATTTTAATAAGTATTCGAGTAAACAAAAAAGAAACAACGAGAGTAAACGATATAATTCAATGCCGACAGTATTTCTCAGATTCTCTACCCAAAAACTAGTAAGGATAGCGAAACACACTTCCACGGACAATACTGTATATTTTTAATACATATATATGTAATACATACATTAGTAATCTTTAACCCTTTCAAAGAATAGAATACATGAGATTGGAGCGAACCATCAAATACCAACCTATGTTGCAACTATCGTGATTATTAAAATTTATTATGTATGAAATAAATAAACGTTACTTTCTCTAATTTATTACTGCAAATTGAAGACTGGGAAGATAAAAAGTATGTACTTTTCGAATTGCTCCCTATCATGTTATTATACTGTAAAAGGGTTAACTGCTTATATTGATATTTTTTGAAAAAGCAAATCACACATATGTACATGCATTAACATATATGTGTAAATTTTCTGTAATCATAGTTATTCAACTGTTCTGCAATCACTTATTCGTCACATTCATGATAAGTAGCTCTGTAGAATAAAGAAGATGGTTAAATTTAATCTAGGAAAAATATAAATATTTTTAAAATGACAAATGTAATTACCTTTGTTTGTCCATATTTCGTCGAGATAATCTTCTTCCATGTTCATGTGTAGTTAATGTATATCTTTTTGTATGAGGACGATTTGCTCGAAGCTCACGTGCTTCAGTAGTTTTAGCTTTTTCCACTTTTTGCATAAATTTAGCAATTAATTCTGGACAATTTAAGTTTTCTTCTGGTTCCCATGTATCATCTGCTGATGTAAATCCTTTCCAACGAATTAAGAATTCTTTTGTTTTATTTTTTTTAAAATGTACTTCTATAATTTTTTCAACTTCAAATTCTTTTTGATCATCCTTCCCACTTTTTTCTTCATCTGATAATGTTATTTGCTTACCTAATTAATAAAAATTTAATTATCTGCAGAATAATATGTAACAATTTTTTTAAATTTGCTGCAAAAGATTTATAAAATAGTACCATTTTCTGTTTGTTTTTTTACATTATTCTTAGGTTTTTTAGATTTTTTATCTACTTTCGTTACTTTATTCTTGGATGATTTTGTAGAACTGTCCAATTGCTTTGAATTGCTTGAATTATCCTCTTCATTTTCTGCATTTTCAGCTAAATACTCTTCTATTAATTCTAAACAATTCAGATCTTTCTCTTGTTCCCATGTATCAGAATTTTCGTCATATCCTTTCCATCTGACCAAAAATTGACGTCGACCTTTAATGGTACGTTGACCTACAATTTTCTGTACCTAGATAATTAAAATGTCAATTATATTCAAACACAATGTAATTACTATTATATTGCATGCTAATCTTACATAAAAATTATTTTTGAATTGTTTAAACAACCGATGAAAGATAGAAAAACAAACTTGCTTTTTTAAAGAGAAAAAAATTATTCTTATATATATTTTGTTCCAGATTTTTTATTTATACACGGTAACAAATCAATTTAGCTATGATTAAATTGCATTAAAAATAAATGGCATTACATGAGTATTAAAAGTGATAATATATCATATATATCCATATATATATTTTTTTTTATACATGCATGTATATATATATAAACATAATTATTAGATAAATTTTAATAGAAATAATTTCTTTAGAAGATGAATAGCTGTTCATTTTATATACTGAAAATCATTTGCTTTACAGTCAAGATTTCTGTCAGTTGATTCAATAACTATAGTCAACAGTGTATACCTAAGTTATGCATTCTTGTGTAGTACATATAATGAACACAATAAATATAAGATTTAATATACCTCATACTCTTTTTCATTGTTTCCGTCTTGCTTTGTTAAAGAAAAGCCTTTTTGAGTCTCTCTTTTGAGTTTCTTGCTCGGTCCAGGTTTTCCGACATTCTTAGTTTCTTCTCCCGTATCTGCAGCTTGAGTATCTTCTACTTCAGAATTAAGAGCAGAATCTTCAGTTGTTTCTTTTTGACGGGTACGAGCTGGGCGCTTTTTCGCTGTACCTCTGCGTTGCGATTCCGTATTCTTGTTTTCCTTTCCTTTCTTCATTTCGTCGTTATTGTCGCTTATGGTTAAATGCCTGACGCCATTTTCCTCAGAATCGCTACCACTAGTTTCAGATTTGCTACGCTTGGTTTTCATGCTCAATCTACGCATATTATTTTTACAGTCGACAAGAAAATTTTTATATTTTCAATAATGTCCATACATATATAATATGTACTCTCTTATATATACAAACCGGAATAATTTTATTCCGCGTTCCCGCAAACAATTCAGGAGCAGTTTGGTGCATTACACAGGAAGTTTTGAAGTATCATATCAAAGGAAAGATTTTGATTTAATCACAAAGATAACGACTGTACGCATTTTTTAGCTTGTTTCAAAGCATTAATCGAATTTTTATGCATATGATTCTATTAAAACTTAAATATCACAATGCCGTAAAATAATTTCAAATAATTTTGTTTTAACCCCATGCAATTTTATTTTTTGAAAATTACATTCTTCGAAAGTGGAATTTTTTAATGAAAAGATTTTAGTTTAAGTTTAAGGTACAGATATTATATTGATATTTTTTTACGAATAAAAAATCGGATTTACATTCAAATTTTTATTTGTTGCATAATTTATAAACATTACTTTGAACATATCGTAACTTATATATTTAACAAAACACACAAGGTGATTTAAAAACCAATCTTTCCGGAAAAGAGAAAGTTATTTATTAAAATAAAAGATATATATTATATAGATTTTTGAAATTTCATTAAAATGAAATAAATTATACTTTTACAAAGTTACAATTTACAATCTTAATTATGCAATAGAGACCCTATTCATTTATTAAAAACTATAATTTAATGAATGGCTCTTCGCCGACATTATGGAGCCAGAAAATGTCATTGTTTATTTTTTCAAATTTTTCCTTTTAAATTTTTGTTTTTATTACAAAAATTTTGATTAAAATTTTTTTGTATTTTAAATTAAAGATTATAATAAGGATTCCAAAATTTTTTTAACACTCAAAATAACAAAACAAAAAAAAAAAAAATTAGACGAAGAAATGAAAGACCCATAATGCTGCTCGTGTAGTAAAAAACTATGTTTCTGACAAAACATATTAATAATGTAAATTTATTCAATTTTTATACTGGATTTTTTCCTTATTTTCCTTGTTAAGATAAATTATTTAAAAAATTTAAAAAAATTTACGAAATTATGAATAGAATAATGTAAGTGGAATAAAGTATTATTAAATCAATATTTCGTTACTTTGGTAACCGAACGGCAGTTTCTTATACCTGATAATATTAAACTAGTACTTTGTACGATTTGTATAACTTTAACATTTTATTATTGTTTTTGTTTAAATTATGGCTAAGTCTGTAACTACATATGAAAAACCTTTACCACACATAAGTAAGTTTTGTCATATTACAAATGCTAATATTTAATTCTTTTCACAAGATTTTCATCTCTACTAATATATTATATGTTATACATGATAAGAATAAATTATAATATCCGAATATTTCTGTATAAAATATAAAACATTTATTTTTATAATAGGTTTAGCAGATTGGTATGCTAAGCAATGGGAACTTCAACAAAATGCATCTGTTAGAAGTGCAGAGGCATTTGAATTAAGAAATGCAGGAAAAATTATTTGTTCAGAGACAATGGTAAAAACAATATGGGACACATATATGAATAATACTCGTCTTGCAGATAGGTAATGAATAACTTAAGTCACATCTAAAAAATATCTTTAAATTTTGTATTATAAAAATGTATTTATAGAGTAACAGAATTATCACGTTGGAGAGAATTACTTCAAAGTTTGTTAAATAAATTAAATACAGAGATAAAGTTCTTACAAGATGAGAAAATTGACACAGAGAAAGAATTAGAAACCCTAAATTATCCATTACAATTAATAGCAGAATGTATTTCCATGAGAGATTGTCGTAGAGGAACAGAACTTACATATGATGAAGCTGATACAGAATTGAAAAAAGAACTTTGTATCATTGAAAATGTTAAAAAATCATTAACTGATAGGTATGAATATAAAAAAAACTGTGCATGTATCTATAAATATATCTTTTTAATGACATATTTCATGTAGAGTGCAAGCTGCATGGGAAAAGTTAAATCGTTTAGAAGAAGTTAGATTTCAAATGCAATTAGAAATAGAAGATAAAGATGAAACTATTAAAATAGAGAAAGAAAATCTTGATTTAGATCAAACATGTGCAAATATTAGCTATAAACCAAATGCACTAAGAACTCCAAAAGGGTAAAAATTAATATTTACGTGCAATATATGAAATAGATAGTATAAATATCTATTTTATTGCAGTTCTATATCATACGAAGCTTGGTTGGAACATTGCCGTTATATTAAAATGTTAGGTGATAATGAATTAAGTGATGTATATAATTTCCGCGAAGCTATGAACGTAATGCGTGAACGTGCTAGAAATGATATTAAGGCTCAACAAGACGTAACAGATTTCAGTTTACGAAAAAGAATTTATCAGACACAAAAAGCCAGGAATGAATTAGAATGGCAAAAGCTTAAAGTAGTAACTTTTAGAAGTAAACTGATCATTGATATTTAATACATATACGAATTGTATTCAAACATAATTCTTTCAGATCCAAAAAGAAATGGAAATTTTACAAAAAGAAATAGTACGACTTGAAAATGCATTAATGGATAAAATTGATTCGATAAAATGCGCAGAGACACGATTAGAAAATCGTACTTACCGTCCTGGTTTTGAACTTTGTCGCGACGAAGCTGAATTAGGTTTGAAAGACGAAGTCTTACACTTGCGACAAACTGAAAAAGATTTAACAAGAATGTTGGAAAATTCAAAGTATGCAGAATAATATATAATTTATCTGATGATATAATTAAAATATTATATGTATAAATATTTAATATATATTATTTTCTAGAGGTGCATATAACAATTTGGAAAGCTTACTTTTGCAAGTTGACGGAAATATAGATGATAAACAACATTCTTTAGCGACAGATGTTATGTGTTTAGATATGAGAGCAACATTAAAAACAGGAGATAGAACACGATTGCCGAATGAAACAGACCGTAATATTGTTCTTACACGTATGGAAAAAGAGATACCACTTGAATCATAAGTGAATTATAATATTTATACAAATTTATTAAGAGCGTTCATTGAATACATAAAATGTCTTATTTATGTAGTATTTAATGATGACTCCATTATACACAATAAACTAATTGCTTATATGCTTATGCATCAGTGTTAATAGTATCTGGTTTGGCTTTAATTAAACTAAATTCTGAAATAAATGAATCTGTCAATACTGGTTCTAAAGTTTTTACTGCTCTTCCATGTAATTCTCCAGTTTTCTTTGGATCGCCATGTTTCATTTCAAATGTCATATAATTTATCCAAACACTTGTATTATTTTTACCAAATTGCAAAACTGACATTTCATTGCATTTTCTTACACGTTTCAATGATATTTCAGGTTGCATAAGTTCTAGTTCTATCATCTTTTTGTGCATTTCAAGAGAAAAAGGAGGTTGTAAACAGAGATTATCATAAATTTTTCTTGCAGCTTGTATGTCTAAAATAAACAATGATTATGATCTTAAATATATATATATATATCTTTACAATTTATAATTACGTACTTTTTGTTAAAACTAGCCACTCAATGTAAATAACTTTTATCTCTTGAATAATAGTTGGTTTTGTTTGCAAAGCTGCTTGGAAAACTTGTTCAGTTTTTTCAGGACACTTTGCTTGCATATACAGTATTTTTATTTTCCACAAAGGCAATGATTTTTCTGCAAGAATTTGTATTGCCTAAAAAGTTATCATGTTTATATGTGCATAATATCACTGAACAACTAAAGCAATCATCAATATTTCTGTACCTTAGAAAATACAGTTTCAGCTTCTTCTTCTTCTCCAGAAGCAAACAAATATTTTAATCTAGCATGCCAAAGATTTACACTATCTGGTATAGTTTCAGTTGCAACGCTCAGAATTTCTTTTAATTTTTTTTCTGTAGTTTCATCTTTCTTTTCAGCATTCAATATGTTGATCTGTAGTGAAATTATTACATATTAAATTATTTAATTCTTTATTTGATATAATGTTTTCACGCGATACTTGTCAAATTTATTACTAACCCAATGTAAATAATATTTTTCTTTTAATTTTTTTGCTTGGTATGCCTGTGATAGTGCAGTTTTTAGTAATTTTCTTTTAAAATTTGGTAGAGATAGAGTTCCCGTTTTCTGATTAATTTCTATTAAACATTCTATATACAAAGACCACATTTCTTCAGTTTTAATTTTTTTAACTGCAGTTTGATAAACTTTATTACAAGCCGTTATACGATCTCTTAATGAAGTTTGTTCTGAACTATCAACTTGCATTACTGCATTACTAAGAGAAGGTTGAACAAGTCCTTCTAACTCTCGTCGAGCCATTGTATCCCACATCAGGGGTTCATGAGTATATTCTTCTATCATGTCACTGAAAAAATTTAAATAACTCAAATTGAAGATAATCAATAATTTAAATATATTTTTATTGTTTTTACCTAACGATTTTATTTTGTAACTTTTCTGTGTTATTATAATCCTTTGCAATATTCAATAATTCTATTATAAATTTAATATCTTTGATACGTTTTGATGCTTGCTGATATATGATATAAGCTCGTTTTAGTCCAATAGACATATCATTGTCAGTTTCAGTTGATACTGTATTGTCACCACTACTTTCATTTTTCTGATCATTAGTTGACACCTCATCTAATTCTAATCTAAGTCATAAAGTATAACAATAATAATAATCATAAAGTATAAATATAATATTAATAATATATGAAAAATTTATAGTAACTTACTTAAAAGCATCAGTAAATAATAATTGAGAAGTTGGATGTATATGTAAACCCCTAAGAAAGAATTGACGTGCAGTCTCTTTATTTTTATTTTCTTCTAATTCCCAACATGCAGCAATATGCCAACATTTAGGTTTATCTTGATGAACTTGCAACATTTTGCCTAACATGTGACTAACATTGTTGTGGAAATGCTGTCATATTTTATATTAATATTTGTAAAGAAGAAGAGAAATGAATAGTTTTAATAAAAAAATATTTAAACAATTTAAATACAAACAATACTTAAATACTTACAAAATGCTTACAAAATTTTATGTAAGCAATCCAGAAACGAATATCATCTTGAAATTTAAATATTGCATCTGTATATAAATGGTTCATTTTATTTGTAATAGTGTGCTCGATATCTGACTTCTTTTGAGTAATACCAAATTTCTAAATAGAAATAACACACACACATACATATATATATATGTAACTAATTTATAGTTATAATTAAAGAATTATTTATTAATATATAATAACGTACATCTCTGCGTTGCTTAATTAATTTAAGTAGATCCATTTCATACTGTATGTACTTTAAATAATCTTCTTTAGTTTTTGTATGTCGTTGAATTTTATATTCATATTCTTTAAGTTTCTTTGCAACTGCTCTATGTAATTCATAGAAATATGAAACAATTTATTCAAAGTAAACAATGTGTCAAAAAGCATAACTTAACCTAATTTTTTTACCGAATTTCATGTTTATCAAAAAGTTTAATCCTTTCCATCTGTTCTAATATAGGAATCATATCCTCGCATCTTTTTTCTACAAATTCCGCCATTTTTTAAAATCAACGTAATATGATTTAGTAATTATAATTAATAAACACAATAGAAAAATGTTTGACACGTGCAATTAAGCGATAACACAGTCTGTGATCTGTGAGTGTGAGCATTGACTAATAGAATTCTCAGGTCAATGGTGCCACCACTGTACTGAATCGATAATGTCGTATGCGACACGAAAATGGTAAAAGAATGAAGTGACTTCTAAAACGTAGAATACGAAAAAAACATTGAAATTGTATCTCGTTTCTAGTTTATCTACACGTAAGTTCGATAATTTTAATGTAGTTTTATAAATCGGTATTGTTGGAAATGACAATAAAGGATCTTTAATAATTCTGAGAATGGGGTTGCTAAGTCTATCCTTTATTTTATCTATGTTTTGGCGCGTTTTTTTCAGTCGTTTTGTAATTTCGAAATACCGAATACACTTTTTATCGTTCAAGTGTTCAGTAAAATACGAATATAAAGTTCATTTAACGATAATATAAGTTTTAACAAAGTGAACGGTTTTGTTTAGTGTCCGTGCGTATTAAATAGAATCGTCAAAATATGATAAAATATTTGAATAATACCAGTGGATATAATAATTTTAGTGAATGTCTTTATACATCAACGTAACTTATTTATACATCAGGTCACATTTTCCCGTTTTTATTAAATAAGTTTTCACGACTTTTAATAACTTGTACAACTTTGTAAGTCAAAGTTTTTACAATTTTACAAACGGTTAATGTGACTGATTATTTAAATTAGTTAAACCGTGGTTTGTTATAATAAAGAAGTTGAGTTGATACCACATGTTAAAAGATACAAGTTTGAACGAATATCTATAATAAATCTATATAAAAGTCTCTCTTCCTGTCCAAGTGTAAAATAGTATGTGCAATTATTATAACCATGAAGCGTCTAATTGAACGGATCTTCGAGGATATTCCTATCTACGATAAAAAATGGAGAGAACGACATGTGGTGAATGATTATTTGAGGGCTGACTGGCAATCAGCGGGGCGCTCAATTACGTTACCCTTAATTATCGAGGAGTTTCGACATAAAATGTGAGATGGCGGCAGCTATTGCTGCGGCGCAAACGAGTCGGCGATCGACACGGTTGTGCCATCCATGATGGCTGAGGCAGTTTCCGAGATTTCGGGCACGGTGTCGTGAGTACGTGTCCTCTTTGTCGCACGTTTAATCGCTAGTGAGGCTCATCTGCAGGACAAAAGGATCCTGGAAAGAATGACAGACAGTCCAGCGGCACTCGTAAGTGTTGTCACTGTCTATTAAATTTTCTAGAGTCAAGTATTCCGGACCCTCCGTTATCCGTTAGGTTACCTCATTGAAGAACATGCGCGCATCTAGGGCTTCGTTCGTGTTTACGCATCGGTGATCGTCGTACAACGATGAAATTCATTGCTTGTTGCTATTTCGCCTCTTTCCGAGCCCGTGCAATCGGTTGGAGTATCTGAAAGAACTAATCACGACCGAGGACGTGCAGTACACGTCCGATGTGGCGTAACGCGCAAACGCGGAGCAGAGGTTCGTTGCCCGTTCTCGTTTGACGTCACTGGCTGATAGCGGTTGTCACCTGTTCCAGTTGGCAGTGACGTCACGGATAGCTGTGACGTAATCGTAAAGATCGCTCGCTCGGTCATATCGCATCGGCTCTGTTTACTATTACCTACATGACAAGATAATTTGTTAGATAACTTACTCCAACGCATTAATGATACTCCGACTTCTATATTTACTCCGCATTTACTTGCATTATTTATAGACCCGCTGACATTGTTTTAATTGCGACGATAGGATCGCGTTTCACGATGCCGTATACACCCTCCGTATTGATTTCGCGTTTAAACACCTGCTGCGGACTACGTTACAGTAGATAATTCATTGGTGCAAGAATTTCGAAACTACCTCCCTTCGACATTCGATTTAACACTAAACGTACCGAAGTGGGGTCAAATGACCCCTTTTCAAAATTTACTTTAAAATCGTACGTTCGTTGTTATTTCTTTCGCTAATTTGACTTTTTGTAAATTATAATAATTCTTATATTATCTGATTATTATCTGATTATTCAATTTCTCGTTTTCTCTTCTTCTCTTAGCTTATTTTTTACCGAGGAAAATTCTTTGCATACCTTATGTACC
>CAJDYZ010000127.1:21098-33071 GCA_903986555.1 Heterotrigona itama
GTTCAGCTCGTCCGAGCGGTTAATTAAAGCGAGCAGATACTGGAAAGGCGTTGTCGAGCCGTGTTTGTCGATTAACGACCACGATCACGTGTAACATAAAGCTATGCCAAGCTGATAATGTAACTAGGTTTCATATTCGTGACAATGATACAACGCACGTTGCACCATTGGTTACAAGCGACGTTTCAAACAATCAATTCAAATTACGTACTTTGTCTTTCGCTCGATTTCAGTTTCGTTCAATGGCTGGATTGTTGGTACACGTTGCCTAACAAATCCGTTATGCCTCTCGCGACACTGTAATTGACGTAATTTTGCCTTGTCTCGATCGTTGAACTGCTTGTTGTACCTTTCATTCTCGACATCGGTGATAAAAGATCCTCGAATGGCGTGCAAAGATACCCTTACAAATACTGCTCTCAAATTACAATTTAAAAGATTTCATTCATTTTCTTTTACAAGAGTTAACGAAATATTTGTTACAATATCGACGCACGACTGCGATCTACACACACACACACAGACATACACACATTTGTTTACGATAAAAGCGAACGAAAAGAAGCGATGGTGAAAAATCTGATTTAAACTTCAATTAGTCGAACATCCCTTATAATTAGACAAACGCTGATAACGCTCGGCGTGCATTCTTCAGATAGGAAAATATATGCTCTACATATTCGTAAACATGGCAGCAGCTGCTGTGTTTTTCAGATGAAACTTCGGAAATACCGTTTTCAATTACCGCTGCATGAAAATACGGTGCGTTTTTTTAAACTTGTTTACTTTTTAAAACGTGAAGCCTGTGGTTATTCCGGATGGCTTGCATTCGCAAACGAAAAACACGTAATTACACATGAGGTTGCGTTTATTTGTCTTTATCGGTCGCATAACTTTACCTTTTTGGGGGACAATGTTGTCGAACAGCCGCGCTTTTTACCACGTTCGTGAAATTGACAGCTTGCGTGGGACAAATCAAAATCATGTTTCAAATTTTCATTCGCGAGTTTCACGTGTTTCTCGATCTTTCTCTCAACTCTGGATCTGAATGTAGACCCGCGACTGATTTGATCGGTTACGAAACGGTTAGAAAAATCGACAATATTAATCGGAATCGGTTTCGAAGTTGACTACCTCATCACTCGAAATTAATACATTATAGGTACATATACATTACTTTCCACGAATTGAAAATTTCATCGTTAATTCGTTCCACTTGTTTCGCCGAAACGTGTATGCTAATTGCGATAAAACGCTTCGTTAAAACGCACAGAATGCACATTTCCTCTGGAAGAATATAATGAACACGTCGTAAAACGTATGCTGGAAGGATAGCGTGCGGTGTTATCTGGAGGGGTGGTTAATGTAACGAAATAATGAATCAGAGGATTATCTACACTCTCAAGGTGTGCCTGGCAAGGATTACGAGTTTTCTGCATTACCTTCGCCTCTGAAATACTCTCGATTCATACAGTCATTTCGCAAACTGATAATTCGATTCGGATTCTCGGTGCCGATCGATATGAAACGTTAGCGAATAAACAAAATTGACGATCGTCAGGGAAATTTGATCTGTTAACAACGAAGTTTACTCTTATCGCTCTGACTCAACTGAATCGGATTCAACTTTATCAATTTTCAACGAAATATTCACGCGAGATGCGAGATGTCGATGAAACGCAACGTGAAATTACGCGAGGCGTCCATGAGAGAAAAGAAAAAGAAAATCACAACGTTATTATTACGACGAACAGGCGAGCTATTCAACGACAGGTTGGAGGGAAAAACAAAGACGCGAAAGAAATTTCAATGGGGAGGGGGGGGGGAAGGTGAGCAAGGAAGGGAAAATTTCACGAGATGCTTCCAAGGATGATAAAGTTCCGTGAATTTCATGTAACTCGTCTTACATCGTACAGAGCTTCTGGTCGTAAATTTTTTCGCGGCATTTTTTATCATGGCGAGCAAATAACTAACTTTGTCTTGAACGTAATGGTCAGGTAATAGCGATGAAGAATATTTTGCGTCTAGAAACATTAAAGAGGGAGAGAGAGAGAGAGAGAGGACAAGCTGACTTACCGGTGTTGTGTAAGGTTGACAAGCCAGCCTGATGCCGTCGTGCCTGAGCTTCTCTTGCAGCAGCATCCGTAGCTGCATCCTCGGGATTCTGACGAGCTCCGCCTTTCCCTCCTCGTACTCGTCCGCGAACTTGGTTAATTCCTGACCACCGCTCGAGGAGCTGGCTGTTGGCGAAGCCCTCTGCGCTTCTTTATCGCTGAGCGGTCTCTCAGAAGACGTTCTGGAAGATTTCGAGCTGACGTTGTCGCACAGGCAATCGTTGCTTTCCTCCAGCGTGAAGTAAACGCTCGCAGCACCCTCCTCCCTCAGCGTCTTCACCGACTGGAGTAGCCTGGCTCTGTGCGTTTGATTGAACACCCCGATCGCGTCCAGATCGGGATCGCCGATTTGCTTGCAGATCTCAAGGTCGTCGTAGCCATTGTCGATGAACGACTCGGAGTACTGGCCCAAGTGAAGCGAGCGCAGCCACTCGACCACAATATTGCTGGCCATCGTCATGTCTGTATCGTTGGCGAGGAATACGAGGGTTTTATCACGCCCCCGCCGCTCTTTCACTCTTTCGCTCTCGCTCTCTCGCTCTCTCCCTCTCTCCTCTCTCTCGTGTCTCTCCCTTCCGACTTTCTTGCCGATCTCGTCTCGGTCTGTCCTTGTCTACCTCCTCCTTGCCTACGCGCTGCTCCGTCTCGAAACAACGCGCCGCGACATCTTCGAAAGAATGCGGATCGACGACGGCGACGTCCTCGCGGCCAGAGAACGAAGTCACGTATGATATTCGCTATCGAATCGGCCTGAAACCGATTGGATCCCCGGTCCGATTGGTTTTTCTTGTAATGGGCGGTACCCTCGATTAACGGCTCCTTCGAGAATACCGATCGGCGACGCGCTCCGGAGGAGGAAGGGTTACTGCACTGGTCACGTTCGATCTTCAACGTGCGGTGCTCCGGCTCATTACGAGGCGCGGACGATCGAACTGGTTCGACGCGTCGATACGATCTCTCTTCCTCTCTCTTTCTCTCTCCCTTTGTTTCTCCGTTTCTCTCACGACTCGAGCTTCTAAATCGAGAGACGACGACTCTCTCTCTTCTCTCTCCGTGCACACAGAGTTAAGAATGAAAAGAAAAACCGCGGGTAATTGTACTCCGTGTCTCCCCTGCCTCGGTCTATCTCGCGTAGCAAGATGCCCTCCCGGTCGGTAAGGGAGGACGCGCGCGAGTAGTCAACTGAACGAAGTTATCGATCCTCTCAAACCGAGATCAATTCGAGCGCACGTGTCTCGATTCGGAGCATTTTAAATTTATAACCGACGACTGTTATTGCGCGCGGCCGTCTACCCGCTTCCTTTACAATCTGTATGGTAGTGTACGTTTCATCTACGAGACGTTCACCGCACTTGCTCGATTTGTATCCGTACGTAGTTAAACGGTCGAATCAAGACCAGTATTTCTTCGAGAGTAATATAATCTACGTACGTTTTGTTTGTATCGCGTCTATGTTATCGTAACTCTTGTAGAATGATGGAAGACGTTAATGATTAAACAAAATATGGCTTTAATCACAGAATGTACACTGATCTCTCTCTCTCTCTCTCTCTCTCTCTCTCTCTATCCGTAGATATTGCTTTTCTTCAGCACTGTTACGACTCCGATACGTCCTTATTGGAGTTATTCCTGGCCTTGAAGCTTCTTCTCACGTAGCCATTGACGATTTCGCCCCGACACTGTCGTATCGTATTAATGTAACATCCCTTCCAATTCCCTGCGTTAGAAATACATTCACTGTTTCCTCGACGAGATTCGCAGAAACGACGAAGAACCGATCGGTAAAAACGGAGCAGTAAACAAGAAGCACAGCACAGTCGGCGAAGAAACGATACAAATCCACGGTGTATATATCCGAGCGAGTTAGAACGCGATGGAAATCGAAATCGAAAGCGAAATCGACGAAAGAACGAAAAATCGAGGTTAGCTGTATTCGAGTGTTTCTTTTCTTCGTTGAACGGCCGGACGACAGGGAGAAGGACAGAGGCGGGTGACAGAGAGGGAATCGGACGAAAACCGCAGACAGAAGCGACGGTCTCCGCGCCGGGAATCGTTCTCGTGCCGGTATTGAAACCGTAACCTTGAAAACTCCGAAAGAGGAAAGAGCGACACGGCGAGAAGCACGCGGTCCAGCGTACGCGACAGAGCCTCGGTTCGCAGCGCGTGTTTCTATCGCGCGATGCTCCGTTTCACTGCCCTCGGGACATATCGAGAACAATACGTCGAACTCGCTTTCACTGAACTCACGTCGCTCATAATCACGGTGGGCAAAGCGTCATCAGTGCTCGACGGTATACGCGGAACGCGCAACTATGACACAACACACTACCGCGACGCGACACACGGCTCGACTGACACGAGACATTCGCCAGAGGGAGCTCCACTCGTCTCTTCTTCGTGCCGTGCCCCCACTCCGCCGGCCGGCGTACCCCCACCACTAACTCTCAGCCATCCCCACCACCACGCCACTGGCAGAGGCAACTTGGTCCAGCGAGATCCTGTTGATGCGCTCCTGCGCCGCCAGGATGCAACAGCCGCGTCCTTCGTCCTCTCTTTCCTCTCTTTCCTCTCTTTTCTCCGCCACGTTCTTTCTCCACTTCGACACGAGTACATTACGCTGCAAAAACCCGTGGCTTTATCGTCCCGCAGAAGACGCTGCTTTAGAAAATATCCGATCTTCAAGAATTCTGTAATTCGAACGATGAAATTTTACGAGAAGAGGCAAAATGCTGGCGAAGTTCGTCGTGGATTAGGGTGAAATTAACCGTAATAAAGATCGGATATTGATGATTCTCAGCGGTTTGTAATTTCGTTGGCTACTAAGCAGCGTGTAATTGATAATTTTGCCTTATTTTCCAATGAAACGTTCTTTTCATTTCTACAGCCTTACCTATAGTCTACAGCAACGCTGCGACGAATAAAATGTGTTTGTTTTAGACGTAGATTAGAATAACGAGAATGGGAAATATGATCGAACGATTTGATGAACGTAATTCTTCAAAGTTCTATACAATGTTATTTGTATTCCTATAAATTTTTGTAAGTGAAAAGAGGTGAAAGGAATGGCAAGTATGGACAAGAATCGTTTCCACATTTGTGAAATCCTGCTGTGCGAGTAAAAGAAAAGCTATTGTTTGAATTTAACGAGGGCACCGAACGGATAGAGCGGTAAGTTGATTTCAAGTAGCGATGTTCGTGCCGTGCACACGCCCAGAACGCATTACGCTAGGGAGAAGGAGAGTTAGCATCGATGACTATCTACGAACATCGCAATCAGGGTCTTTGTTAGAATTGTGGCATTTATAAATGAATGCCTAACAGAAATGGTATGAGACTCACGACCCGTCAAGCCAATAATCTATAACACCCTGCCACATAAATGGCTCGTACGCTGCCTATTATATTACGTTCAAACGAAATTAAATTGCATCGAGCAGTGAATGCGACAGGGAAAAAGTCCATTGTCCAACGTTCCTCTGCTTAGAGCTACAAATTCTTTTTCTCTTAGAAAATTCTCTATTCACGATGAGTGATATACAGAATTCGTACCATTGATACAGTTGACAAAAATCCTTTTGTGGACTAAATTATACTATAGCTATAACGTTATAACACATTGCGCGTGATGACAACGAGATGTTACTGATCTAATTAGACTAATCTAATAAAACACTCTGTCCGTAAAGTGTATAAAAGTAACTTGTCAATTTTGAAATCTAATATAAGCTACTTTTCCATAGAAATAAACTGATGGAAAATATAAGAGATTCTTCATCATGCTTCATATCGCGTAGTATCAAGTACATAAATAAATAAGTAGCGGAATTTGTTTGAAAAGATCATGCTTTTAAAATGAATATTAACACTTTGAAAATTGTTATTTTTATTTGAAAAAGAAATCGATTTATAATTACCAGTTTCTAGGATATTTCACATCGTGGAAGCTTGATAAACGAGATAGGCGAAGTGTCGCTTCGAATTGCCATATTGAAACACGTATTTTAATTATTAAACGCAGTTCGCACGAACAATGTTCCGTTGACACAGTTGATATGTAGGTGATTTCTAGATATCAGAGATAATTAGACGCGTTGGTGTTTAGATATCTCACCGTTCACATTCAAACATCGGTGCTCAAATGACAAGTGACAATGCTAGACGTACAGAACTTTCCTACGGTTATCGCCGGTATTTATGTGAGTAAAGATGGAATTAATTGAATGATCCGCATGGACGTCCTGTCCTGCTATGACGCCAAAGCAGGGAGTGACAAGTAGCTCTCAATAACGTGATATGACATCGCGTGCCATGGACACGAAGGACCCCCTCAATGCAGACCTCGCTATTTCCTCGCTTCGGTCGAGTAATTTGCTTTTGGACCGGGGGATGAGATTGAAAGACGAGTTACCTGTCAATATATTAACTCGTTTCCGCAATATGGGAAATTACTACGGGACAGACAATGGATTTGCTTCGTGTGACACCTTCGATGCGCTTATATGCTAATACGATCCTGATTACACCTAATGTAGATTGAGTTTTCGAAAAAAAAAAAAAAAAAATTTGGAAATTTTTGAAGAATTATATCGATTTGAATCTCTGGCAATTAAGCTGATACAGTGATCGTTTAACAGTGATTATTAATTTGATTTAATTAAATGACAGTACACACACTGCACGGAAAGGGTGCACTGTAAAAGGAAGAAATTTTAAAATTCATAATTGCTGAAAATAATATTTTGCAGTGCTTCTGTTGGAAGTTAAATGTCATTATATTTTATTGTATAAGATTGTTTCTTTACGCTGTGTTAAATTATGAAAATTGCGAAGCAGCGGTATGATTATTTAAAATGAGATCATTCTCACAACGCTTTTTAAACGTTTCTGGTTTAAGTATATAGAATTCGTTAGAGTCGGCGACTGTGTCTGATAAAACATGACCTCTGAACGTAAGCAATCACTACATATGTACGATGTAGGACGAAGCACATTCTCCGTGGACTCGAGTTAAACGCTTGTTTTATCTCTAATTTGTATAATGATGAAGCATGGTAGAAATAAAAGCTTACACGGAAGAAGTTTCAGAGCGGGAGTCATGGCACAATGATAAATTGAATTTACCAGACATGATAATAATGAAAAACAATGTTCGTTTCTCTATTCGTCTTCTTGTTTAATAAATCGTTAATTTTTATCTGCCTCGCGTCACGTTTACATTAAATTCCACGTACAAAGTATTAATGTTGCTTTTTATTTTATTTCCTAGTATCAGAAGAGGGATCGTAAAATCGAAGAGTAGTAATTTCGTCGATGCTCGATCTATTCGGCTCATTTCCCTCCCTTCCGTGAGATTGAAATCAATTTTTTTTTTGTCGCCGCTGGATTTTTTCAATCGCACTTACCATTTTAAATTTCTATCACGTTGCTTTTCATGTTCACGCATTCCGTAACACGCTGATTCCATTTGAAAATAAATTTAAATAGATTGGTCCGTCTGTCGTTCCCTCCTGTAACTCTTATACGACCTATTGTTTACGAGTACGGTGACGTGGTATTTACAGTGTATTTTACTGTTTCAAAACAACCAATAAAAGCACGCATTCTGTCCCCATGTGGCGTTGCGTCGCTCGAAAAACGCCTGTACTACTGCAACTAGATCTACGGCCTTACGTACACCGTGCTAATAGCACTAGGAAACAACTTTTTATCAGGCAGTGATAGTTTATCGATAACAATGCTCGAACAGTCAGTCGTTTGGAGAGAAATTAAATAAAATTCTAAATAAAAGCGGTGCAGACGAGAAATTTTCCAACTGGATTTATTAAAAAATTGAAACCCCCAATAGAGTTTCAGTAATATATTATTGTTCAAAAAATTCGATAGTTGTCACTTGTTGTTTACTAATTTTCAAAGACATTGATCGAATTTTTGCAAGAATTATTTTCCAAATTACGACAAATTTTGTTTCAATAGTAATTGTCGATGTGTTGTTAAAAACATTCGGTACTTTCGTTTAGTTAAACGTAGTTTTATGCGCGTGAATTTTTTGTTTCTTCTTTTTATTGAAATTTTTTTTGAAGCACTAGACTATCGTATACAGTTAGCGACATCTATTGGTCGAAGGATCTGCATGTAAGAACGCAGAATAAGTTTGGCAACGAGTTACATGCATTCATATCGATCAAAGGATTATACCGTTAAATAGAATTTCAATGAATGATGGTTCGTCGTTCAAATTATTATTTAAAATGTATTTATAATATACTTTTTATTTATAATATTTTTATTTAGTTTATAATTAGTCTTACGTGTCGCGCATGGTTCAACAATCATTCTAGTATATCATCCCCTTTAAATTCATATAACGTGAGCTATCGTAAATGAGTTTCCATTTTCTAACTTTCAATGATGAAAATACAAGACGCTCAATAAAAAAAAAAAAAAAAAAAAAAAAGAAAAAAAGATTTAAAACTTTTGAACTATCATTGATATTAATGGAAAATGCTTAATCAAAGTAGGATTGAAAATCAATAGTTTTAGTTTGAAATGCAGAAATTTATTTTCGCTTTCACGAGGGAAATTCAATATATTCTGAGTTTCGCAGAATATTCATAACCCTTGATCATAAATTGATATGCGATTTATTCGATCGTTGTGTATCCGGTATTTTATTCACTTTCACCGAACGTTAAATTCTATTCCACTTTTTTTTTTTTTTTTTTTTAAACATTATCAGAAATAGAAAATTATATTATAGATATCTTCGATATTCATTTTCATTCGTACGCAAACGACGTATTCCATTTTTAAAACGGAACAAATTAGACGTTCGTCGGCGACGAAATTTGTGTTTGTCTACTTATCTATTAGCCGTAAATTGGCAATGAAGTAGCAGTCAATGGCTCATTAATTCAACTCCACGGCGGGGCGTAGTAATTAGCTAATTCATTTCGCCACTCTTTCCCTCCCGAGGGCGTAAACAGTAAACATCTCGAAGGAAAGTGATTCACGCTGTCGGCGACTAAAACTTAGAAAACAAGCTGGCATTACTCTCCCTAGACGGCGGCGATAAAAAATGAGTTTTCTTAAGCAAAAGTTAAGCGATCTAACTGCGTATCAGAGGTAATTTACTTCATTAGTTTGCGATCTACATGGTAAATATCTCCTACGAGGAGATATCTTGTTAGTTTCTGCATTTACTTGCCTTGAATTCATTTCACGTTGTTCATTTGCGCGTTGATAAGATAAATAGGCGTAGCTAAATGCGGAAGTTATACATAAATATTTCGCAAGGCCCGAACCAACAGCGAAGAAAATAATAAAATTGATATATCTCTGTTTCAATGAAGATATGGTTTTATAAGACACGAATAACGAAAACATGAACTATGATACGAAGTGATACTCCAATGCCAATCGTTGCTCCAGAAGGACGCCATTTGTAAAATGTAATAGTATCGTCGAACAAAGTGTTCGAATTTTTATTACCGATGCCTATAACTCGATTTTTACTCCGCGAGTCATTATTCGTGTATATTAAATACTCAGACATTCGTATATACATACTGAACTTATAGAAATTAAAACGGTCTCGTTAATAACGCGGTTACGCGTGTACCAAAAATTCCACAAATTCACACACCCGCACGCTTTTTAATCCCCCTCCAAGCGAGCTGAATAAAGCAAACAATTTTTTACCATACATAACAGGAGGCCATGAATCACGGTTAACGTCCGCGAATCAGATGGCTCAAATTATGACTGCCGAGAACAGCGCGTCTCTGACATTTACCATTTCGGCGCATAAATCTCGGAGGCGGGGATTCGTAAAAATCGACGACGACCGTTTCGAGGATACCTTGCTTTTATTTATCGCGCTGCGACATCGAACGTTAACCGGCGATTTGTCCGACTACGAGGTTAAAGAATAACGTGTTTAGCGATGCTGGGAAACAACGATCATAAACAGCAGGGCTGGCGGACCGGTATAAAAGTTGAGCGGGCGGCTTAAAGCCAGTGGCCGGTTTGCAAAAAGCTAGTGGGCATCGTTGGATAAGCGTTATGGGCGTATATCATCCCCGTTAACTGCCGATATAAAGTCCCAGGCAAAAATTTAGATGCACGATGGCCTGGCTGTTTGACGCGACGATGCCACGCGGCAGCCACCGTGTTACTATGTAATTAAATGGCCAGGCGGTTAGTGTATTTCACGGCGGTGTGATTTACTAGTCTCAGACGAATCGTTTTCATTTCGTGTCATTAACACTTTACGCCGCGCAGTCCATTCTACCAGATTACCGTAACAATTCTGCTCGTTACCGTAACAATTTTTCACCATCGTTCTGCTACATTACATATCATTTCGAATTTTCCCGCTTGATATACGGGCATTTTATAATTGCGCGCAAACCCTTTAATAAACTGCGTACGTATAACTGGCGCGCGGAACGACGCAATATATTTTTAGAACTTTTCGGACTTTTCGCTGATTCTCCACTGATTTTTCCATTTGACTGTTTGATGGGAAGAGCTTGATCCGGCGAGAGTAAAATAGAAAGGCGTCTTACTGCTTTTCTTCAAAACTCTTTTAGAACAAGAACAATGCGTAATCTGTTTGAAAAATTGTTTTGAAATATATCACACATTTTTACTAGATATGTACATGTACATATTTCACATGCGTATTTCTTCCTGTGTATATATATTTATTTATTTATATATATTTCAAGTATAAAATATAGGATGACCACTGAAAGACTGAAATGATTAAATATAAATAAATATAACTTTTACAAACACATGCTTTTTTAAAATTTTTTATTATTTTATTTGGAAATACAATTAATGGATTTTTTTCAGTATTATGTGTGAAAAACTAAAAGAAGGAAAATAGAAAAGATCGAAAACGAACAAGTTATGACTTTTTCAAATCCTTCAGTTTTTCAGTGGCCACCCTATATAAAACGTTTCTTTTTTATGACAATTTATCTCATCTGAGATAGGAAAATTTAATAATCTTTTGTAAGTATATAAAAATTCTGAGTAATTTTTTCCATTCTTGTTACCGTATCGGACGATAAATCTATTTACAGACTTCAGAGAAGTCGCTTACTTTTGGTAACGCTACGACAAACATATCAGAATCCTTACTCGTAAATATAAAGATTGATGGAATCCTCATAAGGTTAATAACTAACTGAAATAATTTCAAGATTGACTGATTAATCATTGATTGAAATAATCTCAAAATCGATTAATTAATGATTGGATGAAATAATAATTTCGTGATTAACTGGATTAATCATAGACTGGAATAATTTCAAGATCGGCTAATTAATTATTGATGGACATAATTTCAAAATTAACTAGTTAATCATTAACTGAAATAATTTCAAGATTGAGTAATCAATAGAGAGGATTTTAAATCTGGCAATTGTATTCATAATTTCAATTAAGGACCATCCACGAAGATTCAATCCATTGATTCTTCTGAATTAAAGTTTTTTGACACTCGACAAACCGATCGATCGACAATTGACAGCTACTACGTAGCTAAAAATCAGTTGGAACTTATTGTTAGATCGAAGTAGAGAAACTTCCGCCTTCTCTGGTGTACCTTAAATACTGAGAATGCTAATGATGCTTTGGAATCTGCGTAATTAAGCAGCTGCCTAGCGAATAAATCTACCGTGCCCTTAAATCCTTCACGTTAGATAAATGTTTACAATTAGCTTCTACGATGCGCGAATTTCAAATTGCCAATGTCTGTTCTCCCCTCCTCCCCCAAGTAATAAAACCCTCGCAAATATTAAAGCGAGCGTCAATTGTCTATGTAAAGTAAAACACACATACACACACA
>CAJDYZ010000136.1:653-12178 GCA_903986555.1 Heterotrigona itama
ATTGCGCATCGTGTTATTAACTACAGAAACTATGGAACTAAGGAATCACGTTATACTCCGATTCTAACAATTCTTTACTATGTTGTACGAATCTTGTGTAATATGAATAATCGTACTGTAATGAGTAATGAATAATATGAATAATGCAATGCGTAATTGCTTACCAGTATGAGAATTGACTTGCGAGTTTCTGGTTACAGAATTTTTCACGAACAGGAACATTTTGAGCACTGATTTAACGTTAAATACGAACTATGTTAAACTAGAAAACGTATTCGGAAAGAAACGACCGTACAATTTTATACGTATATTACGATTCATCGTGTCACAGTACGGAAGAACATTTCACGTCAACAGCACACATCAAACTACGTTTCAATTACTATGCCTCAAAATTTTCTGCTCTGTTCTTGGAATTTCGAGACAATAATCCCTACCGCTTCCAATAGCATATTTACGTTTTCGACATGGCACGCAGATAGTACGCACATACATTTACCTTTAGATTCAACTCCAAATATATCGCGTAAAATGTAAACCTTACGTTCTAAAACAAAATCTTATTTCTGCTTTACTATGTCATTAAGAAATTCGAATAATATGTAAAATATAAAATATTAAATATTAAAAGTACTGTCTAATTAAAACCGTCTATAGAATTCTCACATCCCCTGGATTCTACTTTACTGTATCATTAAAATATTAGAAAATACTGAACGTAAAATGTTAATGATACATAAAAACTGAACTGAACAATGAAATATAGTAAGACGCATTATAAGAAGTAATTAAATATGTATATTACTAGACTTATTAGAGAATTTAATTATATTAATTAAAATTTTGTTCAATGTATTGAATTTCGTATCATTTGGTAACATTGGAATATTTGGTAATATTTCATATGATGTTGTATGATATTGTAATAAATAATAAATATTGAATATTGTAATAAGTAGTATAACAGTAATAATACAATAATAATAATAGGCCGTTAGATTTTCAATTTCAATAGAATTTATAGACTAATTAGTTAGTTCCAAGTACATTAAATTTCAATTAGTGTACTTGGAATTATTGTACTTTCCTACTATAAAATATTATAATAATTATTATGTTAATAGTATATTAAATTTCATGTCATTTAGTGATATTGTGTTTTCATATGATTACGAAAATTTGATACTATGAAAATGAAATGTACTTCAAACTTAATAAGCTCTTCGTTAAATAATAATAGCACGTGCAAATATTGCTTTTTTTCTATAAGTAATCAGGTACGGAAAAAGATATCAAGAAAGTGATATGTAGATTGTAAATGTTCATACATTTTAACAAAGTTTCAAAGTGCAATAAATTAAGTCAATAAGATTATTCAATGAAACAATTCTGAATTTAATCTCTATCTTTTTAATTATATTTATAAAATATGAATTTTCACGAGGTCCAACAATGAGAAATGAAAGAAGAAACGTTATCATACTAATGTTCTCATACATAATCTTGCTCGCGAGAGGTTTTTCGGAAATTTATAAAGCTTATTTGCCTGTCTATCTGCATATAAGTATATATCGGGAATGCAGTTAATTAATTTGGTGTTATTAAACATAAAATATTATAAATGCATAAAACAGTTTATAGAACTCTCACATCTGCTTTATTCTACTTTACTTTATCATTAAAATATTATAGTGAAATACTGAACATAAAAATATTAATGATATATAAAAAATTATAGAACTCAGCAATAAGATACAATAAGACGCATTGTTTTCGTATACATCAATTTATCATTCTTTAAATACTTAATAAAACTGGCTGGAACTTGGAAAGTGTAATAAGATATACTCGTACAAACTTTCTTCGCTTTCATATCACCCATTTATCAAAGGAAATGGGTTCCACATGTTACAGAACATCCTGTATACAAATGTGGTCGCGCTTGTTTTCTGAAAACTATGCTAATATAAACCTGGCTATAAAGGTTTAAGAAACTAGCATAACTATTTCGAACTGTAATTCGATAATGTAGTTCGAACTTGTTACCCTCAGACGATTCATTAACAATCATAAGTACAAATACATTGAATAAGTATTAGCAATTACGTAGGAAAGGTATTGAAAGATATAACTATTACTATATAGTTTGCAGATTTTTATATATTTATAGAAAATTTTAAAATGTTAAATTTTGCCAAGTGCACATAATTAGAAAGAATATGTATCTATATAAAATATCTAATATTTATATCATGAAACAGTTTTTGTTTAAAAGAGGGAGAACAGTAGAATTAGAATTAGTTTTTCACATTTCGGATTACGAAGTTTCCTAAAACAGAGATTCGAATTTCTGTATACGTATAGGTTTTTACGGCTATTGATCGACACACATATATTTACGTCAACGTTGTCATACACAGCAACGGTAAATCGTACGTGTTCATATTTGATGTGAAAAATGGAATGTACAGGAAACAGGAACGATATTTATTTCCTTTGCGAAA
Source organism: Heterotrigona itama (assembly GCA_903986555.1). Taxonomy (NCBI): domain Eukaryota; kingdom Metazoa; phylum Arthropoda; class Insecta; order Hymenoptera; family Apidae; genus Heterotrigona; species Heterotrigona itama. The sequence continues at coordinate 3,158 of CAJDYZ010000136.1, forward strand.
ACGCATTGAAACTCGTTATCATATTTTCAATAAATTTTGTTAACCGACCGACGAAATAAATTTCGCTGAAAGAGCTTGTGCTAAAGCAACCGCGCAAAATGATGAACACTCGCGTTCGCAGAGATAACGTTGCGCATCAATTGTCAAGGAAACAACTTTCCTTTGAAGGGAGGAAAAAAAGAATTTTTGGAAAAATTTCTCAAGTATACAATTTTAACTTCAAATAGTATACAACACTTTATTCAATTAAAGAACCTGAATGCAGCAGAAAAACATTCTGTCTATTTTAAAATTCTCAAATTTCGAAATCTGAAATTCTAAAGTACTGAGATTCTAAAATTCGACAATCTATGAAAGTTTAAGAATTCTAAAATTCTAAAATTCTAGAATCAAACTTTGGAATTTCTGCGATTCTAAATTTCTTCAATTTTAAAATTCAAAGATCGCAAAATTCTAAAATTCCAAAGTTTTAGAATTTTAAGATTCTAAAATTCTAAAATTTCTATTATTTCTGTTGTCCTATGTCTAAAGTAATTTACCATGCTCGCGTCTCTGGAAATTATTTTGTAACAATTTTCTTCATGTAACGTTGTTAATAAATGGTTGTTAATAAATGGTTAATAAATTTAAGGTCACATTGGCAGCTGAAAGCGTTTTACCATACGCTTTGGAATACGTTTACTTTGTAGATTCACGAGCGCAAAAATTCGCCGGGAATAATGCTCTTTTCAAAGCGTGTTTTGGGGAGGAAAGAACTGGAAAGCGATGGTATACAGAGGGAATGGGAAAGTCGGCTGAAAAATGGCACGATCGTGGTTAAGAAATTGATAAGGAGGTTGATAAAATATGAATGGCTCCCGTCGGACACACCGCGTCGTTTTCACGAAAAAGGATCCTTTCATCGGCGACATTTTTCATATTTGTTGAAATCGGCAATGTCAATTCCCGATCGCGATCGCGCTGCGCATACTGCAGTTTTACACAGCGTGAAACGAAACATCGGAACAATGTTTGATAAAACGATTAACACGCCGAGTTATCCTAAATATTCGGCTGCGGAATAATTCACGGGGGAATCTGTTGTACGTGTGTGAATTAAATCGACGCGTTCTTCGGTAGTTCGAATTCATTAACGAACACGTAACGTTTCGACACAATTATATCCGAATAATGCAGATCGAATAAAACCCGCAGGTATTTAAGAGTGATTATAATTTTGTAAATACAAAACGGCGGAATTTATTCAAATAAATTTATGCGGTCTAACAGGAATAAATGTTCTTCCCTGTTATCTGCGTAATGTTATCAACTTGATGAGTATTGTATACATAGGATGTTAATAATATAGAAAAATAATTATTATTATTGGACGTTCAAGTTGATTAATCGAATATAAAAGTAAAAAACAAAGTCATTTGTTAAGACGGATTCAATAACTTGCATACGAGGTCATTTATAATTTATAGTTATATTTCGTTAAATATTAAGGAATTATTATTTAAAATTCAATAAAATGGTGAAAACAAATCGTACAGCTAGAGCATTGTACAGAGGAGATTTCAATTTTCAGGATCACGATTGATGAAAAAAAATTGTTCAATGACGGAAAAACTCTTAGGCGAGATATTTGAATTTTTACAATTTTCGAGAAGGTATTCTTACTTTTATACATTATGTAAAAATAAATATCTTTGAACGAAACAAAACTCAAGATTATTAAAGTGGAAACTTCATATTCATATTCTACAATTTTTTTTTTCACGAAATTATAACAGTTTAAAGTATTAACAATTTTTTATCTAGTGTATGATTATTTTTGTACTTTTTTAAGAATTTCTCGTGAATTTTGTGTATTTGATTTAGACCAAAATTTTTATTTTCTATTGAAAGTTGACGTTCCGTTCGAAACACGCGCGCGGGTTTAAATTAGTTAAAGATTACAGCGCCACTACACGGTGAAATATGCAATACACTTCCTACGATTCTCGAACGCAATCGATATTTCTCATGATCGATTTTAAAGTGGGAAGTATGGCGGAATGTACCACACTTAATCTGTAAAGGAGAAAATTTTACCCAGAACAATCATCTAGAAAGAAGTATCATCCAGAAATTCTCAGGTAAAAATCAATAATTTAAATCAATAATTATTAAATTTGTGTTTGTGTTTTGAATTTTTGATATAAAACGTGCATTTCTGGCTTTAACTCAAAGTAAAATTTATCCAAATAATTATTACATATATAACAATTAAAGAAATAATAGCATGTAAATATTTAAACAGAACATATTATTTATACATAAGCTAAGAATTATTTATAAATTTATAATTTAATTTCAATTTTAACCACTGCAAATATTATAACCTTGTATTTGACTAATTCATTGTTACATACACGCACAGGTATTTTATTATATGCTTTTACACACACACACTTCTATTATAACAATTTCTATTTATTTGTTGATTCTTTAACCTTCATACTGCGTAATTCTCAATTCTAATAATAATAATAAATTACAATAAATAATATAGTTAATTAAATATATATAGTTAATTTAACAGTTAATTAATATATATAGTTATATAACAGTTAATTAAATAACAATAAATAATAATAATCTAAATTCAACAATAATTTATTAAGAATGTACGTATTTAATAACTAAAATAATTTTACTGCGTAATACAATGAAATTTTCCATTTCTCAAATAAAGTAAGATGTAGAAGGCCTTGAAACCAGAAATTCAACACAACAACACAAACACAATGTTTATGTTCGCTTAATTATCGCGCCTGTTCGGACCAGATCCCATCCCGACTACTTCGTGACAACACGTATTAAGTTCATAACCTCACCTAATCTATCGGTGGCGTCTGTTCAATGGCGTCGCTTCTTTGACACTCTTTTACTTTCATTTATATCTCATTAATAATATCATTTAATTAATACGCGTGTGTTTAACGATTCATTGAGCATTACGATAACGATAATCGTGTCGTAATTTGAAACTATTTGCGCTGATCTTTCTTCAGTCGTCGATTTCACTCATACACACGGTTACCGGTAATTTGTCTCGTATGCTTTTTTAATAGAATTTGAAGTTGATTATCGTTTCATTTTTGTATATTTGTTTCCATTTGTTCTGACTTTTGGGTTTTTTTTTTTGTGCAGATTACTCCTTGATTGCGGAGATACGTAGACCACGATCATTAATGGACAATCTGATGAACTTTTATGGAAACATTTTATTCATTTTGGTAACATTTGGTATACAATTTATATATATTTGAAATACAATTCACAATATTGTAATTTTGCAATTATTTAGAATGCAAAGATGAAAGTAGGAAAGATTAAATCAATTAATATTTTATTTCGAATATGGACCAGATTAATGGTATACATACACTTTCAAGTGGATGTGTATTCTTGTATTAGATTATCAAATTTAAAGTTTTTGTATTTTACTATACTACTATGGACTTGCTTTTTTCGAACGCTGACACATAAATGAAATGATTCAAAACAAGATGTCACACGTGTTTTTTGTGGTATTGTTCCTTAAATATATTCAGCTGTGAAATTTTGATTTATGCAAATATTTTCGAATATTTATAACTATTAATGTACATACTTCCTACTCTAATAACGAACATTCAGAATATAATAATCGTCTTTTATTTATAGTATTGAGAAATACTTTGTAATTTACAATTAATATCTTTAACACATATTCAAGCTTCTTTATAATCATGTTCTAGAATAATAGCAGTATTTTCTAAATAAACGTATCTTTTGTCCTCCCCCTACTAATCAGCTTTATTTTCAGAAAATCTTTGTGACCGCGCGCAATGCGGTAGACTCAGTATTTGTTGAGCAACATTTTAATATTTTTCTGAGCAAAATGGCTCGCATTAAATTAAATTATTAATTTATTTAAATTATAATTCGCGAAGTAGAGTCAGTGAGTCCACCGATTGTTACTTAAACGCGCGCGTTGGTAGTCTTTTACTTTCTTTTTTGTATTTTTTTTTTTTTTTTTTTTTTGTTCAATTTTCGTTTTCGGTATTAGAGTCAGTACTCATAAGAATAATGCATCTTGAGGAGATCAAGATCGCAAGTAGTTTTATATACTATATTTCAATTTATTCAATTTTTTAAATTTAACAACAAAGTATAATATTTGATGTTTGTTACAGACGCTTCACAATTTTTTTGCATTTTTTGGAGAAAATCCAACAGTGGCTCTAAAACCAAGAATGTAAGAATCTTTCATTATCTCCAAATTAAGATTTTGCTTTGCTTTTAAAAGTAAATTCTAATGTTTAATGTTTTATTACAGATTTTCTCGACTTCCTCTAATCCTTCAAGAATCTTATGATGCTTCGAAAGCTAAAAATGTAAGTACTTTAGCATGCTGTATTTAAATTTTATTCTCTATAGTTCTCTCTCTAAAATTATAAAATAAAAATAAGTGTAAAAATAAGCAGTGCCGATATTGAAAAGTTTCGCGAATAAGGGAACAGAAACGTATCGAGCGTGTTGCAACTACGAATTACACATACACTTTCGAAATAAGATATTTCGAAGACTACGTCGAATGTGTCTTTCTAATAACGCTCGACAAGCTGATTGACGGATTCTGCTGGCACGGAAATATCGCGAAAGCCTTTCTCGATCATTTTCGACGCTTCGATCCGGGACGAAGGAAGGAAAACGAACGTCCCGAAGGACGAGCGACTGTGCAACCGTGGAGCGATGCAGATCGTTCTCGTAAACGATAACGAGAAAGAGCACTTCACTGAAATCACGGCAACAGGCAAACGTTGTACCGTGGCGAAACTAATTACCAGCGGTCGCTTTAGCGGCAGCGGGTGGAGATGGAGGTGGAAAAAAGGAGAACAAGGGGAAATGGCATTCAGACGGGGCATCTTAATAACACGATCGCAATGTAATAAAGCTCCGCCGCGCGGAGAAGAGAAAATTTCGCTGAGAGGAGGAAGCAGTGCTCGCGAGTAGCCAGGCGAGTTCGTCGGTAGAAAAGAGAAGGAAAGAGAGGAGACGATGGCGCAGGGTGGAAGAGTGGAAGAGGATGGCTAGAACGGGAAGAGCTGAATACAGCGGAAACGGCGGAAGAGGTAAACTCTGGTAATTTCAGTGATGGCTGGGCTTAGACCTCTCTATATCCGGTGAGTAACGCAAACCCCTTGGCGCAAGTCCTTCCACCTCGTGGTGCCTGAAACTCTCTCCTCTCCTTTCCTCTCCTCTCCTCTCTTCTTCGCTCTTCTCTCTTTCTAATCTCAACCTCCGGCTCGCGCTCATCCCCGTGTCGCTCTCATCTCACGGGAGGCGGATGATAGCTCGCGAACCTCAGCCGCTCGGAGCTGGCTAATCAGCGAAGTGTATAAAGTCCCGAGGATGAAAATAAAACGGGGCTGAATCTCGAAAATTAAATAAATGACTCGCCTCGATTCCATCGTCGGCGGAAACCGTGCCTCGTGAAAGAACTCGAGAGTGACAGACGAGAGGAACGGGAACGAGAAGAACCAGCGAGATCTGAGGCGGGGCGGAGTTGAACTGAGTGAGGGAGGAAGGAGAGTGGCGGTGGAGAAGGAAGCACGAGCGGGGAAACGGACCACGGGAGATAGACGCGGATAAATAACAAGAACGAAAGAACGCGGGGGGCGAAGGATACGCAGGGGCAAAGGAGGCAACCACTTATTCGAATGAAGTTGCAGCAGCGGCAGCTCACTTGCTGCAGGTCGGCCGGAAGTGCCGAAATTTTATTACGCTCCGCTACGCTCGGTCTCGTTCCGTAATGAGCGCATTGTCGTGCAAACGAGACACTTCAGCCGGAGGCCAACGTCTCCGGCGATGCTTCCAGACGTACCAGCTCACCTTCTCTTTTACCGACGAATACTCTTTTGTCCCGTTACGCCGACAAGAATGGGAAGAAAAGGGGAAGTTGAATTGGCTACGATGTTGCGCGCGAAGAATTGCCAAAGGCCACGCTCGTAATTGCTACGTCCGAGCTTCGCCAAATTTCGGCAGCCCGTCTGGCCCTGAACTTCGGAGGAGTACATTAACTTCTGTTGTGGAAGAAAGGAATTAAGGATCGCGACGAGGATTCATGTAATTAGGAAAAAAAATTTTCATGAAAAAATATAGAATCCCGTTGTAATCGATAGACAATGAACAAGGATAAGATTTTGTAAATTGAAGACTCGTGAAGACCCGAAAAGACAAAGTTTCAGCAACCCGTCCGGCCGATGGAGAAGACGATCACGACGATGTTTCGTAAATCGAAGATTCGAGTAAACAGGGCAGCCACTCGCTCGTTCGACGAGGAACAGGGTGGAAAAATATAAGTCATAAGGATTGCAGGAGGTGAATGGCGAGCTTGGATCGTTAGCGGAGATAAGAGCGGATAGCGGTGGAATGATAATGGAAACACTTATTATGCCGTAGCATTATGTAAATACCGGAAGACTATTACAATTTTACAACTTACTAGCGACTTTATAGTTTCATCGCTCGGAGGCCGGATCTTATTCTCGCCCCTCGTTCCCGATTTCCTCCTACGTACCTACGGCCGTAGCTTGAACCCTGAACGACGAACCGCAATCTACACACGCGCATTTCCCACCCTCCTTCGTGGTGTTACAGAAATAAAATTGTCGCTCGAAAGAAGCGGGATAAACTTCCTTCGGGCTTTAAAAAAAATCCGCCATTCTCGTTTCCTAGCGGAGAATATAACCACGGAGACTTGCTGGTAAATATTTTACGTCCAGCTCTCTCTCTCTCTCTCTCTCTCTCTCTCTCTCAGTGTTCGTTTATTACACGATACATGCAAGTACAGTTTGAAAGAAAAAATACATTATTTACACGGTTGGCAAAATGGTTCGAGAGGCTGAAATATAAATTAGACATGGTTAGGCGAACGCGACGTAAAAATTCCGTTTGATAATGGAAACGCAAAGCGTATTGGTTGGTATGAAATATATATACAACAGTAAAAGTATATGTCACTATGTACGTCATAGTTCTTAATGTCAACTGGTGTATTCGATAAATTCCGAGCGAGAGGCAATTTCCTTCTGGCAGTCGATTAATCTATCCTTTTACCGGCTACGGTCGAATAGCATGTGTGTGAGTGTGCACGTATGTGCATGTGTGTGTGTGTGTGTGGGTTCTTTTTTACCATCGGTCTTTGAAACTTCGCGGAGATAGAGCGAGAAACTTCATCCCCACGAGGAAGACTATCCATCAAACGGTTTCGAATTTTCGTCTAACTGCGGTGAATCCGTGGATGGTACCAAAGGTTTCAGCATCGCGAAAATATTATCGATAATACGCTTTCCCTTTATTCTCTCCGTTTCGCGTGAGCTCACAAAGCTGAAACAACCTTTTTAAAGAAACGGGGGGAAAAAAAACGAAGAGAAAAAAGAAAAAAAAAAGGGAAGAAGCGTGTAATACGGACGAAAGAGAGGGGAAACGATATTATTAAAGCCCCGAATTACCGATTTCACTTAAAATCCATTTAGAAGATCCTAAAGGTGAATATTTCTCTAAACTTTAATCGCGGCGAGCATAAATTACCTCACTCCGCCGTCGATGGTCCTCGAACGTTTCACGCGGTCAGAATATATCCCTATTAATCTCGTAATCATCTTCCGCCCCACACGCAGAGGACGAACACGAACGAAGGGAAGAGAGAGAACGAAGCGTCGGAAGGAGGGAAATGGGTAAAATAAATATTGGAATAAATGTCGGAGAGTGGGTGTGCCAGTTTTAACGGGCCCAAACCGTTAAATCTGCCTCGCGAGCGGGGATATTGTCGCGTGGAATGGCAAGGAGAACGCTTTGCTCGTTCGCAATTATTGTGAAAGTTTAATCGGCCGCTATACGCCGCGCTGATGAGGCTCCGAGAGCTGGGAGAGTGAAAGAGAGAGAGAGAGGGTGTGTATGCATACGTGTCCGATATATGCCGCGGAAACTTTCGGTACCGTGTATCGTTCAGAAAATGTTTCGCAATTTTTGTTCTTCTGTCTGTGGGACAGCGGCAGGGATGTAACGGGCGAAAGAGAAACAGAGAGGAGGGCCGTTTAACGGCACGATACCTTGAACGAAAATTGCACGAAATGACGTGCAGCAATTTTATTTCCTCATTTACGTGCTTCTCGAGCACGGTAATCTTCCTCTGTCTCTAGGTTTTCGTTCTCTTGTACTCTGGAGATACGTATTTTCTGTCGTTTACGTTAACCTTCGTATTTTTCGCGTGAGAAAGAATTAAAATTATCACAAAAGATAAATAGACAATCCATCTTTTTCGTAGTCCGATGTTAATCGTTTGATGTTTTGAATGGTAGTTGAATGGTTTAATATTCTGTTTCCTTCCGAAATGTAATAATTAATTTCGAAGGCCTGAGAATAATTTTCCTAAATTATAAAATGTCATGCGTCTTCGATCATTCGAAATCAATATTTTGTTTTATTTCAGTTGGTCGAAGCAAATAACTCTGATGTTTAAAATAGTGCTGAAATCTAATTGATTTTCAGTTGATGTCGTATTCTGTAATTTAGAAATATTTTCCCGATTGGTTTGAATAATTTGACACATAATTAAGACATTTAAAATAGTTTAAAATTCACGCCAAAATCGTGAATCCTGATTCGGTACAATCTCACTCGCTCTCGAAATTAGACCAAGAACAAGCCATAAAAACGCGTTAGTTTCGAAGTCTGTAGAAGAAACGAGATACGAACGATCGTCTAAGATTAATACTCCTCGAAGGTTTAAAAAGCTGCAGTGAATCGTTCGAGAGGTTGCAAAAGGGTTAGAGAAGGAAGAAGAGGGTTACTCTGGAATAGGAAACTGCGCTGGAAAAGTAGGGCAAAAGGACGGGAAATGGATAGGGCAAGCCAGTTATCATCCGGAGGGTTCCCAGCTTCGGTCTTACGTGAATCCCTTTTCTTCCTTTTTCTTGCTTTCACGCTTGTCATTTTTTTTTTTTT
>CAJDYZ010000160.1:0-14555 GCA_903986555.1 Heterotrigona itama
GTTTGTAAAATGTCACCCAGCTAAATTGTAAAACGATGTAAGATAAATTTTAATGTTTGTAAAACGATGTCAAGCTAAGAACTACGCAACCTACAGTTCAGTTTAGATCTAAACTGAACTGTAGGGACAATTAGTTCATAAGTAAAATATTGGACCCCCCAGCGGGCACCGAGGGACAACGAGGGATGTCGCAGGGACATCGTGGGAGGCGTGCGCTTTAGCTTTAAGTTGCGTGCGTTTAGTTTTAGTTAATCTCTGTAATAAGATATGTTTTTAGTTTGTCTCTGTAATTAGTGTATAAAACGTCTCTGTATAAAACATCCAATAAACGATATATTATATGGAATATTCATAAAAATATAAATTTACATATGTCAAATTATTTCAATATAAATTTCTTTCTCTTAGTTATAACTTCGAGTTACAAAACTAGTTAAAACTTCACCGTTTTTAACTAGTTTTAAGCAACCGTTTTAAAAAAATTCATGTATTTTAAAACGTGACTACGAATGTTCTTCTACTCAAGAATGTATTATAAAAATGAGAACATGTTATTTTGATCATTATAAAAATAGGGATATTATTTTCATTAAGTATTACTTGTTTTTGCTAAACAAGTGAGCATTTCGGAATAAATTCGTGGCATCATCGTTCGATTTTTCTAAAATTCTGGTAACATTCATCATATGTCCTGCTGAAAGTCCTACTATTAGTCTAAAATTGATAAACAGTGTATCTTGAATATATGCATCAACATTTGTTCAATGTACATAGCACTACACTAGCCTTTTATAGAAAATTCAGAATTTTCTATCAAGGAACGAACACTTCTCTTATGTATACTCTGAAAGATTTTATCTTGCCGAAATTACTATTACATATTATACAAAGTAATGGAATTATTTAGGATGTAGGATTAAAATACCAGCATCGTATTAAAGATATATAGTTTTCCATTTTTATTTATGCAAGGTAAATTCAAAATATTCAGTATTTCACATTCGTTTAATTCTATCGTTTAATTGTATACTAAACAGAATTTTATTACTACATATTTTTAAATGCAAATTCAACTTTGCAGTGACAACATCATTGTGATGTAAGACATGCATGTTTTGAAGGTCTGAAAATGATAATATTTATAAATAGTAGACAATATAGTAACATATAAATTAATACAGTGGCAAAAGCTTTTCATTTTATGTTTCAAAAGTGTTATTTAACGTGACTATGTTCCACTGATTGTATATAAAAGATTCTTGGGACAAAAATGTATAATATAAAAGTTTGACTCTTTTATTATAAAGAAATATAACGAACGAATATAAAAGTTTGAACCAGCTGTGTATTTCTTGCAAAGAAATTTTTTAAATATATAACAAATCAATGAAAATTGTTTTCTTTCTACTGTGAAACAAATACATTTATTTTTTTTTTTTTTTGTATGGTATTTAACGTAATAGGAATGCTTTTTTCCCTTGTAAACATTTAATTACGTTTGTATATATTATTAATTACGTAATATTGCGTTGTTGGTGTTTGTGGCAAACGTTTTTATTCTACATGCCTTTATGAATATATTCCCTAAATAAAAATTTATTTTGTAACAGATATTTCAATATCTTTTTATATACCAGTAGGTACTAGTGAATAAGAATTTATTTTTTAAAATTAATAAGAGTATGCTTTATAAGTGTTTATCAATGTTCGTGACGGAAGTCCTGTAATTATACGTGGTATATCGACTAAGCTTTAGATACAAAGTACGAAAAGTCACTCCGGAGTTTTAGAGATCGTACTAAACTGAAAGGAGATGTGCCTTATAGAATTTCAAATTTCTGACTGGATTTCTACCGCACGAGAATATTTCAAATGTGTTTTGCAAAAGGACTCGAGTTGGATTGAAACACGTGGTCTGACTTTTAAAGTGCAAGAAAGAATTTGTCTGAAGCTTCTGTTGATATAGCGACGTTAGACTTACTTACAATACCGAAATTTTCTATGTTCATTTCATACAATCCACCTGCTGACAATGAACAGTACTTCTTGCATCTTATTTGCGTTAAGTGTAGTAATTTCTGAATTTTCCGGGAACATCTGTACCATGTTGAGTCGTATCTGTTTTGAGACGAATAATGAATTTTAGTCTATGATTGATATCTCTATTTTATACGAATGAACTGATACTACATACATATTGTTTTCTAAAGCAGAGCAATTATCTAGTAGCACCTGGCCAGGCAAGCTGAGTAGCAACAAATGAAATTGACTTCCACCACAAAATATAGCATTTCGTATAGCTTCCTTAGGTTTATCTAAATTTATAACTGTCTGAAAAATAAAATAAAGCAATTAATTACCTGGAAATATTTTTAATTTTTATCTTTTGTCGTTTAAAAGTTTGCTTTTACTTGAACAGCTGTAGCACTTATACCCAACATGTTCAATCCAACTTGAATAAAGTAACTGCCTTGACTACACTCGTTCAATAACTTGTAAAATCTTTAAATATAACGAAAACGTAAATTAGTGACATTTAGTAATTATTTTATCACATGTTCACTCATATTTTATATATTTTAATTGTTCAATAACTACATGCCCTATGGCCTCATTGTGTATTATCACGCAACTTCGAAGCTTCTGGTACATATAATTCTCCAAAACAGTTTCATCAGTAGAGTAATTTGGAGTCGTGACTGCTTTCTGAACTTTGTATCTACAGTATGCATCACATAACAATTAATAAGAATATTTATACATATTCATACATTATCAGAAGATAATGATTAAGAATATATGAGAATAATTAGGAATAATCTACATTTCGTATATTATTATGATATTTACCCACACACTGCAAATAATCCACTATTGTGATGAATTATTAACATGTATAACCAATCTGCAGCAATTACAGTTAATACAACAATGATTGAGGCCCAAAATAATTCTAAATATACGTAGAAGAAATAATTGTTGTGGTTAAAAAATACGTAATTAACTTTGAATAATTGTTGTCGTGTTCGAGTTTCATTTAATGGATGAATGATATCTAAAAGGGGAGAAATTAACGGAACCAGCAGGAAGAATATTAAAAAAGTTACTAAAGTACCTGAAAAGAATATGATTGGTTATTCATGTGTAGATAATTTTATATAACGTAAATTATTTAGTTTGAAAAATATTAGAAATATTAAAAATCAGGTCATCTTCATGTACTATTGTAAAATTGCGCCATTTTGTTGCCTTGCATGACGATTTCTTCCAGAACGTGCAATTCGCCATTTAATTCCAACTGCTTCCATTGTTCCGTTATTAATTGAAACAATTTGTTAAACTACAAAATAACAGAATTTTATGTTTTATATACAAATGAGAATTTCTCGATATAAAAAGAATTTTTCGCACGCTTTGCCTGTTGAAATGTATATTTAATATCTTAATAGCACTGATTGTAGATGCAAGGAAATTTGGCAGACACTCAATCATTTCGTCCATGTCATTGTTACGTAACGACGTATATATATCTATTGCCTAATAAATTGTAGGTTCCAATATTACCTAGTTTCTGACTTATTAGATAATATTCATTCAATCAGATTTCCATATTTTATCAATGACACATTTCTAAAAAGTTATTGATATGTTACCCTTACCGATGGAAAAATGATGCTTGCAATACTAATCGTCACTACAATTACAATAATATTTTTAGTGCTAGCTTTATGACGTGGATCTTGCCCCAAAAGTTGAATGTATCTTGTGATTCTTTTATAGTAAGGAATATGAAATATTTCAAGACTATCTGTTTTCTGTAACACTAATAAAGGAAAAATCCAAATCAAATTATATTAGATACCACAAAGAGCATTGATATCTCTGATATGCAGACCGTGAGCTTTTATATACAGTATGTCTGTCTTCAACTCAGAACACTCGCATATCTCGAAAAATATGAATAATACGAAAATATATGTCAGACATGCTAGGATGTTATATCCGAGAAAAAGTATGAATATTAAGTGCAACAATGAAAAATATATTGTAAAATATAAATAATGTATCGTATAACATGTATATATTAGATAAAAAATATTTAGCTAGGATCCATTTCTTAACTTACGCTGACTCAATTTGTCAAATGTTTCAATATACTGTTAAGTTATTATTGTTTAGTAGTTTGATAGATCTAATTATAAAAAAATTCAATGATTTTAGAGATGTTTAATTATTTTGAGGGCAAAGCATCCGCTGTGTAAATATCTTTGAGAAAGGAGAACTGTAAAAATAAAGACTGCACGTTTTAAAATGAGGCTAAGTGAATTTTTCTACGATTTTTCTCACAAAGTTTAAGATATCGACAATCTTTCGCCGAGCGTGATATAAACAATTTTAGTTTGACGAGTGACTGTAACTGAAAATATTTATTTTTCTTTACTAATATCATAAACGTTCTCGAATCGTTATCGCTCATCAGTAGTAATAATTCTATGAAAAAAATCTCAAAAATAGTTGAATCTTTGACACTGCATGATTGATCAAGTGATGAACTGAATTTAATTAACAGTACACGTTTACCATAATTATCTAATCATAAATAGCGCGAATGAGTGACACGATTTTTACAATTTCCGGGAAAATATGAAAGTTACACGATACAAATAGCACTGTAATGTAATGCTTTCAACAATATTTAGAACGTTTGATTAATTCGTCATTTATGTAAATCATTGCACATTTGCAAAAGTATAAATTTACACAACTATTCGCAGTGAAATTATTAATGTGTTTAGAGTAGAATATTTTGAATTTGAATTTGAAACAAATCCTCTTTCCTTACTGGCTGTAACTTCTAATTTGTCTTAAAAAGCCGTCTGCGTTTTTTAACGAATGCAATTCGTCTTAAAAAGAGCCGCGTATCTTAAGACTGTCGAGACTGTGAAGTATTCCAGAAATCAATATGATATTTGTACTTATATTCGGCATTCGATATTGCTAGGTATATTGTAATTTTGCTTATTAAATGTTGCTAGACAGGTGAGATTACAGAAATTCGTGATAAGAAAATTATTCGTTCATAAGAAAATGTTTCTCCGATAGCGCTTGTTACAATGTTTCTGCATATTGAAGCTATACCTAAGCTCTATCATTACTCGGAATTAATTGATGACGTATTGTCGGAATCTTCGGAAGGGGGACGTCGAAACATCCACGTATATGGAACTTTAGGTCATTGTTGTTTCAGAGTATACTGCGAACAGATTTTTACAGTTGGGAATATTTGTCTTATTGTTAGTTTTCGTTTCTTTTCAAAAACGATACTAAATAAACAATAATTTAAAGAAGAGAAAAGTACAGGTACGTGAAATGTACAAAAATATACATTTATATATATAAGTAGAGATTATTTATTCGTGAGATGCTCTTGATATTCTTCTATTACAATTCATTTATTGTTAGCCCTCTTATATACGAGATACATGTTGCAATATGTGTATCATACGGAAATGAAATATAAACACTTTAATTCTATACATACTTCTTTTCCCAAGTCTCCTCGGATTCTTTGAGAAGAAGCATAAACAGTTAGTGTCGTCGACAGATTTCACGTATTTTAATTAAATACAGATAAAAAAGAAATAGGAATGAATAATTTTCATTTATTTGTTATTTTTATTTTAAAAATAATATTAAAGAAAATAACTTTATCTTGAATCAAAAATGAAATAAATCATTTGAAAATCAGTCTTTTCTGATCGTGAAATTTTGGGCAGGTGGAGGAAGGAGCAGTAAAAAGTGTCCCTGGTAATTTCTGATATCGCTGATTCTTCTAAAGAATTTCGTATATATGAGAATTGCGCAATCGGGTTGAAATGCAACGGCAAGGCTCGTGTGATGTGACGGGGCTTACGTGTCTCGTAAAGAAGAAAAAAAGAAAGAAAGAAACGACGGAGAAAGGTAAGTAAATGAGGGCTCCTTCCCAATGGCTGTCGAAGAGGGGAATCATGTTGGTTCGCGAGCTGTCAGTTTGATAGATCTAGTCTGAATTGAAAGGTGAATGCTTTGATCCAACATGACCGCGTTACTTAGTAGTTGACTGTACAATAATGAGCGTGTACAAACCCTGTTGATTGCGGATTCGTGCTTGATGCAATGATGAGAGGCTCTGTTTTTATACTTGCACGACGAATGGTAATGGTAAAGCAATAATAGAGTTTTGTATATATCCGGTTGGATGGACTTGCATTGCAAGCGAATGCGATGGACCCTTTCTGCAGTATGTTGCCGAGCTGAATCGTGGACAATACAACTTGTACAAAAATGGTAAGTAACGTATGAATCAATACATCAATGTAAAATGTACATTGGGAAACAAAACTCGCTAGACTGTTGCATAAGCAACTAACAAGACGTTCTGAAGTATATATCATAATTATGTGATAATTAAAATCATACCGTGCTTGATGATTCCTTATTCTGATTGATTCCTTATTCTTGTTGATTAATGATTATTGATTATTTGATAATGAATAATTATGACTTGATTCCCTTGATTTACACTTGCCAAAAGCCTTGGAACAGACATGTTCCTTAATAGCCTGGTGGAGAATGTAAAGGTGTCAGAATGTTTTTTTTTTTTTTTTTTGCACGATAAGTCGATATCACTGAACGAGTTACACATACATATTTCTCTTTCTCTTACTGGCCATAACTCGAGTTTGTAAAACATCAGTATTTTTAATTAATACAACTATTTTAAGAGAAATCGTGTGTAGTTAGTAATGCTGTAGTATCGATTTATATACTATAAAAGACTGCTCAGTTATTATTATGTATAGAAATCAATATAGTTTTGTAGTTACATTCGAGGCTCGTTATTACTATTCCCACAATATGCAATTTTGCTCATTAAATTTTACTGTCAATCGTTTTATTCGACAGGCAAGTATTACCGCATAAACGTCGTATCATTATCGACCACAAAAATTTCCCGAAGTTGCTACAACGATTGTTGCAACGTTCTGCTGAATATCGGTGCTCTATTATTAGCCTGAAATATTAATAACGTCTCAGTTACGTATATAACAAGTCAATTACGTATTCTCCGATAATAAACGCAAAAGTAGTCACAATCAAATTTGGAGTATAGGGACAACACTTTTCCTTGTCAATTGAAACGATATCCTCTGTGCTGTTCTTTTCAACATTTACAAGTGCTGCGATAGGCACCATCTCACCACCGTCATTATTATTAATGTTAACAGTTTAATACTAATAATAGTATTATTAGTAATAATCATTATTACTACCGCTAGCAAAAAGAGGTCAGCGTGTTTATGCGTGTTCTTTAGAAATACGTAAATGAAACAAGTTTTAATGAGATGAAATGAATAATGAAGTTATTTACATAAACTTAAAAATTAATACATATGTCGTAATAAATTCATGTACAATTATAAATAAAGTGATGCGAAACCTGTTTGAAAATTAAAATAAATTTGCAATACAATGTTGTGTCACTTTGACGAGTGGCTTTTAACTGATCAATCGTATATTAGTGAAACATGTTCCCGTAAAAGAATAACTTGAAATCTTTATATGAATTCATAGTAACAAATTGAATGAAATGATTGGTAAAAAAATTATTTTGATCTTGACTGTTTGAAAATTGATCGACGTGAAACGTTCGATATTTTTCGGAATAGTAGCCATATGTGAACAATTGAACTTACATAGGAATGTGATTTTCAAATAATCTTTCAAAAACTATAGAGTTTGTATCCTTAATGAGTGCGGTTACTAGTATTGTCTATTATTACTTATTGAGAGCTAATTAAATAAAATAACATGGTTTACTGTTTTTAATATGTTAAATATTTCCAACTTTCCTTTACGTTACTATTACGTAAGTTTTAGATTTCATGCGTTCTTCAATGTATTTCGAATGGAATATGATCTCCTTGGCACTCTTTAATCAATTTATGGTAATAAGGAAAATAAAAAGTTTTAAAATATTTGCATATCACGAGCAGCACAAGCAGCATATACGGACTTCAAGTAGCACAAGAAGCCTGAGAGAATAACTTTTATAAATTACGGTCACAGATTATCAGCGTCATTATTATTTACGTGGGAAAAAATCGTATTCTCCTAACATTCTCTTCAATCCTCTCAAATCCTTCAATTCTCTTCAATTCTCCTAACAATCTTTTTATAATATAATAACTTTTTCAAACATGTGCTAGCCGCTATAATATTTTGTCATTGGTCACTTGCAGCGAATGTTTCTGTTCTTCAGCATATGTTTTTTATTTAGCGCGAGGATATTGAACATTCTTGCGCTTTGAATCATGATCTAATTTATATTTCCATTGGAGATTTTTTTTGAATATTTCTTCTTACATTAGATCCAGGTCATCACGTAGATAGATTCTCTCTGATAGACTCCGCGAGCCTGTTTAGTGTCCTGTAGAAATTGGTACCAAGACATTGTTTTTAGATGATCTGCAACAGAGTTGTTCGTGATCGAACTTTTTTAAGGAAATTTTAAAGAACATCAAATATAACAGAGAACAATAAACTAACAGAGAGCAATAGAACGTGATAGACATTAGAACCTCTTGCCAGCATAAGAAACGAATAAGCCTAAAAATAGAATAATATAAATTCACTTTATGTGAACGAGAAGCCTAACGTCTTTCCTATACAATACGCATAATTCTAATGATTAGAATTATGGGAAATCGCCCGAACAATAAGGAATTGTGTACATTTTGCAGTCGTATATCAAGACGAGTTTCTTTTCTTTTTTTTGTTGAATAAAGTTTTTTTCAAGTAAAAGATGTGTGGATGGGTTTCGATACGTAGCAACGTGGTGACACCAGTCATTATTATTTGTCACAATTATTGATACAACTGTGAATTATATAACAAATAATGTAAAGCAGTCGGCTGCGATCGTGACTTAGCTTTTAAATTAAAGAATTTGTTGAGTTGTTAGGGAGATCGTCGATTTCTAAAATTATAGATTGAATTTTATCACGATAACATGTATAATGCATCTTTAAATATTGTAGAAGGCCGTAGACTTTAGATTTTGACGGATATTTCCAAAAAATATGATTTGATAAAATGATAAATCTTTTATATATCTGCCGTTTGATTAAATATCAAGTCCATTCTAAAAATATATTGAATATATTTCGTCCCTTAATATATTTCAATAAATAAAAGATCCTGTTGTTAAAATAAATAAAAAACCAATAAGCATTGATTTTATCGTTTTCCAACGAAAAACCAATCGATGAATTCGTAGAAGACAAATAGAGCTCTCTCTGGCACACACATAAATACATAATAAAAAATGGACTAATTTCAGATACTAATCTCCTGTTTCGGAATCTGGATATATACAATTAAATATTTTGCTTGTATCATTTTACTTTGTATAATCAGGCTTCACATTTCGGTATTGCAAATTGACAACACTGTAACGGATCTCGAAAATCATGTTGCTGGTTCATTCAGTACTTTCCCAACTCACCTTTGTCTAAACGTAGTACGCTAAAAAAACCAGTAATTTTTTTTAGTATGTCGGCTTTTTAATTTAATTTCTCCATGTACCTTCAATTATAAACAAATCCATTTGCATGCGAAATGAGCTTGTTAACCTTACTGACAGATATAAAGTTAAAAATAGTTATTATTTGCATACTTGCTTGCTATAATCAAGCTTACGAAGCTTACACGTATATGAAGGTTAAGATAATGTTTAATAAGAATAGTGGGACGGTCTTACGAAGCATATAAATACCATTCGCAGCTGAAGAAATTTATTACATGTCTCACTATCGCGAATACCGCAATTTCTTTGCTTTTCCTTCACTAAAACACCCTTCAGTGGAAATAGCAACAGATAATTGAAGATCGTGGACCATTTTCTGGCATTGTATATTTAGTTGTGTTTTCAATTAGAACAACAATACTAGAACTACAATACAACTAAGGTAAGTTGCTGAATTTTCCTGTATTTTGATTTTGGGTAATTATGTACTTTGTGCATAATTTTTCTTTACCTGTCTATTTCGATGGGTATAGCTTTTTCGTTTGATAATACTTTATTGTATTATTAAAACGAGAAATCAATCGGGAAGGATTGAGAATGTAATGTACTTCTGGTAGATTAGAAAATGCAATATTTTCTTATGATTTTAAGAAGGGAAGTCCGTTCATAATTACAAATATCTCAGTGGTTAAATAATAGGCACCTTAAAGCGTTTATTAGGGAAAATTTAGCTTATTTTCTGTATAAAAAATTCATTCGGTAGAAATGGACAATTGTTCCTATCATGTAAAATGCAAGAAACGAATAAAGAACATTAACGTATATTACAACATAATATTATTATAATATTATTATAACAATATTATATAATATTATTACAACATAATATACGTATAACGTATATTATGTAACATAACATATATTAATGTAATGTAAAGTTTCGATCAAAGACAAGAAATGATTTAAATTAAATGATATTGATGATGGAACTGTAAATATTTTATGTAAATTTTTTCATCGTTTGTTTATTTGGTTATTGCAACAAAAATATTTAATTCATAGTTCAAATATGCATATTATATGTTTATATGTATGTTTCTTTTTTTCACTTGTAAGTACTTGATATCTTGATCAATTCGACGAAATATAAAATAATTTCGTAAAATACTGCATTTGGCAGAGATTAATCACGAAGAAATTTTTTTACTTTTAAATGACTAATAATCTTATTTTCCTATGTACATGAAATAATTCAAAGCGTGTGATTTCGCACCAAACAAAATTTCTCGTTAAAAGTTCAGCACAAGTACTTCGTCCATGAAATGAAAAGGAATTAAATTAACTAAATTCAAAACTTTTTTACTACGACTGTAACGCTGGGTTCACCTGAAATAAAAAATATGAAATATGCTATTCTAAAATTTATTTTATATGAAAAAAGTTATATTACATAGAAGTATATTTAAACTATTATAATTTCGTAAAGAGAGATTGTAGAACAATTAACTTGATCTTATTTATTAAAGAGTAAAGTCTTCACTGTAATTCTGAGTTTGCCTCGTTCAAAGATATTTATTTTTACATCATGCAGCAAGTGTAAAAGTAAGAACACTTTTGTTTCTCGAAAATTGTGGACTTTGCAAAAAAATCATTGCTCTTACATTATAGCCCTTTTGTACTAAATAATTTTTTTTTCAAAAAACTTCAACGACCTAAGTATCGTTTTCTTTTTTTTTTTTTTTTTTTTTTTTTTTTTTTTGTTATTAAGTTGTAGATATTGCGACTGAAGAAGAAGAGTCTGCAACATGGCTAGACTGAACATAGAAGTTAATGATGTTAATGAAAATAATGTTAGTGAGAAACTGAAGGCGAATTCCATCGAAGCATTCTATGATAATACTACGATTTTGGTGACGGGAGCGACAGGTTTTTTAGGGAAAGGCATCTTGCAGAAACTAATGCGTGTATGCTCAAGCATCAAAACCATTTTTCTCCTGATTCGTCCAAAGAAAAACCAAACAATAGAACAACGATTTCAGAAGCTCATAAATGATCCCGTTCGTAATACTTAATACTTAATACTTAGTACTTAATACTGTCACTGTTTTTTTACATCTTAGCCTCTTATAAATCATCTTCTGAATAATTCTTAATTTCATTATTTAATGGTAATATTTCGAGGAATCATACTTCCATAAGCTTATTTACTGTGCAATAGAGACTAAACTTGTTGATACGATTATCGAGCAATATTTGTGAACATCAAATGGACTGTCGTTGACAATTGCAGTTGAATTAATAATATAACTTTTTTTCCTTTCGTTGAATTTTAAAACATGAAATATATTTGTTTAAACGTTAGAAACATGTTATATTCAGTTATATTCAGTTATATTTCATCATAAAACAGTGTTGATCGAAGATATTTTGCACTTCACCTGTTCTCGTCCGTGAGTTTGTCACTACACAGCCGTGTAACGAAGATATTAATAATTAATTTTATGTCTATTAATTGTCTAGAGCAACATCAGTTTTCTCTACCTTTCAATTTATGGAATTAATCAATGTATCTTCTCGAACAACTCGCCTACTTATTCTCTTATTGTTAAATGTAAAATAAGATTTTAGTAGGTAGTTTACCTTAAAATTCAATCTACGTTACCAAATAATCTTCTAATACTAAAGTTATGCTTTCGTATGCGTACGTGAAATTGTTAAAATATTATTTCCCTTAACAGAACTAAATAGAATAGAAAGGAATATTTCGAAGAGAAGAATAAAGTTTACTCGAAAAGATTTTATCTCCGGAAGATGAAATAATAGACTAAACAAATTAAAGGAAATA
This sequence comes from Heterotrigona itama, assembly GCA_903986555.1. Lineage (NCBI taxonomy): Eukaryota > Metazoa > Arthropoda > Insecta > Hymenoptera > Apidae > Heterotrigona > Heterotrigona itama. The sequence goes on from CAJDYZ010000160.1 coordinate 12,414, forward strand.
AAAGAAATTAATTAATTGGAAATAAAAAGATAAATGAAATTAATTAATTGGAAATAAAAAAAGAAATTAATTGAATATGATTGAATATGATTTCATGTACAATTCATATTTGATGCGCGAGTATGGAACGTCCGAAGATTTAGAAACTAATATAACGTAGTATAGTTGTAAACATCTCACGACGAAAATTAATTTTACATCCTTTCATCTTCAGATTTATGACAGCATCAGAGTAAAGCATCCCTCGATTTTGAGCAAGATTCACCCCGTACAGGGTGATATAAGTCTGCCAGATTTAGGTCTTTCGCGAAAAGATAGGACTATGTTGACGGAGAATGTGAACATAGTGTTTCATACGGCGGCCACTGTGAAATTCAATGAACCATTGAATGTGGCTGTCAATATAAATACAGCAGGTACTGCACGCATAATCCAACTATGCAAGGAACTGAAGCATGTAATCAGCATTATCTACATAAGTACAGCTTATAGTAATGCGCATTTTCCAGAGATCGAGGAGAAAGTTTACACGTACGGATATATTGCAAATTATTTTTCAAATCTTTCGTTAATGCATAAAAGCCTGTAACTTTTTTAACAATTAGCAATGATTGCAGCGCGATAGGTATGTTCACTTGTTACTAATGATTTTGCAGCTCAAGTTTGAAACCATCTATAGTGATTGACATATGTGAATATGGAGACGAAACATTGATCAATCTATTGCAAGAAAACATTTTGAAAACTTATCCAAACACGTACACGTTTTCCAAAAATTTGGCAGAGCAGATTATATTTAACAATAGCGATATTTTGCCTATTGCTATAGTACGACCAAGCATAATTGGTGCCTCGATCGAAGATCCATGTCCTGGTTGGCTGGACAATATTTTTGGAGTTACAAGTATTTTTATAGATAACTATAAATATGTTAATATATTAATTTGATAAATATACTAGTATATATTAATTTGAACAAAAATAGTTAATAATGATTTATAAATATTTATAAATATAATCTCTAATTTAATATTCATTTAAACTGATTATTTCTTTCAAGAGATTGACTTATTGAATATGTTTTGATATATATTTCTGAGAGAAGCGTCTGCGAAAATGAAAAACTCGTCTTATCCAATTCAGTTTGGGTTATTTTCGACTTATTCACGCCTCTGTTTTATAAAGAAATTTCTTATTCATAATAGTTGCAACTACGAGCTTTCGTATTTCTTGGACTTCGGTCCAATGTATATATTCTAATATTCTCACGCTATTCCGTTTCGATATTTTCTATTTCGAGATTTTTCGTAAACGATTTTTCGAGATATTTAACTGAATATTGAATAAACTATTAACCCTGACTTATGTAGAGCAAAGCAATTTTATATGAAAAATTTTTATGTTATAATTTTTTAATTATACAACAAGCGACATTTAAAATCTCTTGAAAGTTACTCGAGAAAGTAAGGTTCATGACATATTAATAGTACATAAACGTCTAACAGTAGTTTTACTAACAATAAGACGATAATTAGGTACTTCGTCTATTCTTCTTAATTCTTTGCTCATGTAAGAGAGTTAAATGTTCAATTACAATTACATCGTTATCTCTAAACCATAGCCGAAAATAATCAATAATTTCTATTACAGGTTTGTTTATGCAAATCGGCATGGGTATTGTAAAGGTAATACCAGCTAAGAAAAACGCAAACGTGGATATAGTACCTATCGATTTCGTGGTTAACATGATATTGTGTACCGCATGGCATGTAACTCGACATCCTAATAACGAAGTTACAGTGTACAACTGTACGAATAACGCATACCCACTCAAGTACTATTTATTATCGAATTTACAGCAGATTATTATCAAGCTCGCTACAGATTTCTATGTATTTACGAGAGATTTAAAGGCACGAAAAAAAATTGCAGAGTACATATAATATGAAAAAGTACATGAAATGTACTTTATTAATTATGTTTTCAAAAATTCACATAGAAATCCGCAGTGTAAATATAATCTTATCGTTATTACATCCTAAAGCTTTAGTTCATTCAACAAATAGAAGATAAATTATTCTAATTAAGAAACCAAATATATGATTAAATGAAGAAACATATATATATATATATATATATATA